>WAAB01025415.1:178519-238456 GCA_013389865.1 Piaya cayana
TCTGAATGTGAAAAAAAAAGATAATTTAGGAATTTGCCTATGCTGTGATAAATGGTCTGTATATATGTTTATGTACAAAAACTATACCCTTCTATAGAAGGATGTAAAATGTTTATTTTCTGAGTATCTCTTTTTCAGTAGATCTACTGAAGGCGATTTTGCTGATTCACGCACTTCATGTAAGAGAAGTATATTTTTTGTTCTTTGTTAAGGTGTTTGAATTCAGCCATTAGATTTTTCAGAAATTAAATGCTGCTTTTTTCAAAGTGGCCACTCATTATGAGCATATCATATGGTATTAACAACATTCTCAGATTAATCTCCTCTCTGCTCTTCTTTCTTAGATCTTTCTTATTGTTCTTTTCTTTCCAATTTACTTTATAACACTGAGTAGTATGGGTTGTGTTTGAAATGTGGACCGCACATAAGCAGATGTGCAGAACAAGACATTTCTGTGTCTGAGATGTGTGACACTTATGTAAGCCGTTATTGTTGAAATCCAATAATAGTTACCACAATAAATGTAGAAGTGTATGTATACTTTGTCCTCATTCATTGTCACATGTAAATTCTTATTGAAATAAAAGTAAAATGCTCTCCTGAAGATGCTGACTTTTGAATAATGAATCTCATCACAGGTCACACTTATGAGACTGCACGTGTCCATATAATTAAAGGGTACCTGCACATTTAACCTTATTTGAGAACACCTGATTTAAAGCTTTGGTACCTGGAGATTGAATAAATTCAGAGCATGTGAGCAAATTAATATGAGATTTAGTGATAGAATTATAGTGACATTGAGGGGGGAAGGAGGATGAGAAAGGGAGGGAAATTAAGAAAAAAGTCTTCCCTGTGCTGCAGCTGAAAGCTCACAGTAAGTTGAAGTCCATCTCATGATAAAAATGAATGTCACTGTAAGAACTGTCTCCACAAAACTGAGATATTGTTTTTTCAGTCTAACATTTCTCTTGCCAGTTGGCAGGTTTAGGGTTTTTTTCAGAAAGCAACCCATCTGCTTCTTGAACTACATAGTAACTTTGTAAATCACTGCTTGCACTGTTGTTTTTCATCCTGACCTGTGATCAAAAGTTATTTGTGATTCAGTGACATTGCAGCTAAACAATAAAGTGATATCTTAAGAAACACAATTCAGGAAATAATTGTATATATTTATTTTCACAGTAACGTGTGTGGCATCTGATGACACTAGTAAACATCAGAGGTCTTAGGGGCTCCTAGAAATTAGTGTTCCCCTCAAGACTGTGCCCTGTTAATACATCTTATCCTTTGTTCCCTCAAAGAGCAGTTATCATAGCACTTTTGTGTAAATTTTAAAGGAATAGTTATAAAAAATATTCATTACTTTTCCATGAAAGATGGGTCACTGAAACTAAAAAGACTGAAGTTCCTGAGATTGCTTTTGAGATTATTGAGATTATTTCCCATTTGAGGGAGATTATGTGATATTATTTGTTATTGTGAGATATATAGGGATGGAGATTTGTATTTCAAATACAACAGACTCTCTCCACTATGGGCCTTTGCTTCCTTTACAATTCAGAAAAAATTTCTACTTTCCCCTTTGAATCAACGTGGTCAATTTGTATGAGAGAAATTTGATCATTGGAACCTGGTAATTCACAGAGCATAATCAAGGATGGGTCATCTTTCTAAAGTGTGTTCTGAGTCTGGATTAATTTCTTACTCTTTTCTCCACTGATGATGGCTCTGATCAGTTAAGGCATCACATCAATGACCAGATTCAGCTACCTAATGAAAAAAGAGACTTTTAATCACCACTACATATCATACAAAAATGTTGTATTTGGCCCAAAACAGTGTATTTCACTTCTTTTACAAGAAATATTTCTGTTATAAATAAAACAAAAGAAATGCTTGGCTAGATTTAAGTCAAATAAACAAGGGAGAAAAAGGAATTGCAATTCACTTCTCTCCAGGAGGTAGGAAACACTTGTCCAACACTGTTCATCTGAAGGTCTTTGCAGTACTTTCAAGGATACTTCCCCANTCTCTGTCCAGTAAGTATTCTAAGGGTGTCATAGGAATTGAAAAGAGGAGCAAATGATAGATACCATGCTGAATTTGTTAAAACAGACAGATGGCTTGAACAGAAAAATGGCTTATTCTCTCCCTCAACTATAATGTTCTCAGCAAGTGTCTCTGTTGAAAGGATAAGCATGAGAAGAGATAATAGGATCTTAAGATAACTAGGAACATATCAACAAAGCCAGTCTGGCACAGAATTTATAAACAAAAAATATCTTGGTATTATTTGAAGGCCTTCTGCACACTGGGAAGTACAGCCTTTTTTTTCTTTTTGTCTGGAAGAGGTATTCATCACATTGTTGCATAAAATCTGTCAGGAAATAAAAACCCTTTCATTGATGTTAGTCAGCTGGCTGGGGGACTACTTTAAATATTTTTGGAGAAATTTGGCACAGGTGTTAAACACCCACTTTTGTGAAGCATATGGTGCGGTGTAATGGGTTGAGTAACTGTTTTTTAACAGATTGTAGAGTCAAAGAGGTGGTAACATCAGCCTTTTATTTTCTCCTGAATTTATTGAAATTATGGAGGTGAAGAATGGAGTAAAAGACCATTTAAAATCATATACCCTTGGGAAAGAAAAATTGAATCAAACCAAGACATTGAGAACAAAGAAATCTAGTAATGTTTCAGTGTATCTTTGGGACTGAGAAGGAAGACTTATATAGAAAATCATCTAGTTTCCAGAATTCCAAAAACTGGGGCAGTAGGCTTCCATGGCACTCCTTTCCTAAGTAGAAATGTTTGTAATTTTCTATGATTTAATAAAGAAATACATAGCTCAAGCTATTAAAAATCAGTTCTAAGCTGCCAGATAGAATAGATTAGTTGACTGATGTTCAGTGAGTGGACTGCTATGCAAGGATGTTGGCAGTTACTACAGCTGGTCTGCAGAGTCACAAGAAATGCCATTCTAGTGCTTGCTCGTAGAAACTGAGAATATACAGGACATTCTGAAGGCTGATGGTGGTCTATGACCTCAAAGGTCTGAGACACAATGGTTTTCAGATGTTTCTACATGTTAATAATTTACTTTGGGGCTTTCAAGACAGATTTTTTATGGGATTAAAGTGGCATGAATACATTGGGCCAAGTATTTTCAAAGGGGTAATTGTATTCCTAAGAGTTAGACTATGGTAGCATTGTTTACAGTGATGATAGCTTGAGTCATTCTTTTACCTGTGATTGTTAATTGTCTGACTGGTCTTGTTTTTCTTCAGTGGCTGGTACATCATGTACCTGCTTGTGAATGAAGTTCCTTGACACTACTACTATAAATTTTTAATGTCACCAGTGACCTACAATAATAAGAACTGTATTCACTCCGGTAGTGCTATTTCTGATACAGAATGCTACTTAGTGTGTGAAGGTGGCCAAAACTGTCTCTTTGTTAGAATAGAAAGATTTTTCAAATCTCAAGTTATCTTTGGTACTGTTGTACTGACATATCTGATTGAGATTAGAAACCTCCCTTTCCCAAAAAAAAGTCAAAACTTCAAATATAAAACAAACAAAAAATCATCACTCAATTTTTAATCTGCTGTTATTCCTATTTATTTCATGAGGAATTTGCTTTTGTTAAAAAATAAATGAGTTCCTGAAGGTTTTCTTACTAAAACTTTTTTCTTCATTATTACCTCCAAATTATTACCTCAGATAGCTGAATATTACCATATCTTTTGTTTCATCATTGAAGACAAATAAGCTGACTACAGTGTATAATCACTGTTCAGCAGCCTAGAGACAGAAAACAGCGACAAATTCATTAAGTTGCTCTTTTCTAAATTTCATGCAGGGCAACAAATTGAACCCTGTGCATTTGAGCAAGGATGACCATTATTAGACCATAGATTTAGTAATATCCTAGTGTTGAAATTTAAGTCAGTCTATTGGTAAGTTAATGTATCAGAACATTACACTTTATATCTGGTGGTCAAGGAAATAAAACCTATTGCAACAGCTAAATAGTTAAATATGTTTTTGTTCAAGTATGTCTTGCAGCACAAAACGAAAAGTTGTAATGCTAAAAATTGTTAAGTCTTCCAAACTGCAGTGCAGTATCTGTTTAAAACACCTAGAAATTTTTACTTGTTATCTGGAGAATGCTGGTTTTGTACAGTTTGTGCCATACAGTGTCAACTGGTCGAGCTCCCTGTTCTTGCTCTTCCAATTTTCTTACTACCCTAGCCACTCCATTGCATTTGAAAAACCATTCACATCAAAGTTAGAAACAGGGATGAGATGGGAGCACATCTGGCAGAATTATACAGTAGCCATCACCTAACCCAACTTTTCATAGTATCATAGAATGGTTTAGGTTGGAAGGGACCTTAATGATCATCTAGTTCCACCCCCCTGCCATGTGCAGGGACACCTCCCACTAGATCAGGTTGTTCAAGGCCCCATCCAGCTTGGCCTTGAACACCTACAGGGTCAGGGCGTCCACGACTTCCTTGGGAAATGCCTCACCACTCTCATAGTGAAGAAATTCTTCCTTATGTCTAGTCTAAATCTTCCCATCTCCAGTTTATAGCCATTCCCCATAGTCCTGTCACTACATGCCTTTTTAAAAAGTCCTTCCGCAACTCTCTTGGAGGCCCCCTTCAGGTGTTGAAAGGTCGCTATAAGGTCTCCTTGGAGCCTTTTCTTCTCCAGGCTGAAGAACCTCAAGTCTCTCAGCCTGTCCTCGTATAGGAGGTGCTCCAGCCCTCTGATAATCCTTGTAGCCCTACTCTGGACCCATTCCAACAGCTCTATATCTATCTTATGTTGAGGATTCTAGAACTGGACACAATACTCCAGATGAGATCTCACAAGAGAGGTATAGAGGGGCATTTTCCCTGATTCCATTTCTTCAAGGTCTTCCAAGAAGGTTTTAACTATTTGAAACTGTTATTTTGCATTTATCCACAGCAACTTGTAATCAGCCTTACTTACAAGAAGTAGCTGAACACATGATTATTCACATCGTATGGTGATAATTCTTTTCCTAGTTCAGATAAAACAGCATGCTAAAAGAAGCATTAGGTTCTACTGGCCTAATTTGTTGTTCAATGAATGTATACAATCTAAATGGAGATCTTGTATCACAAGTAGCATCAGACTGTCTGCTTTCATTGAAAAAAAAAAGATTATAAAGCACTTAGTCAAAAAAAAAAAACCCTCAATCTGATAAACACAAGGGATGGAGTGATAAATTATTGTTAAGAAGTTTGTTATCTAATCTAGCCGACATTTACATAAGTACAAATTCATGTCTTATTGGTTGAACTCCAATTTCATTGCATGTAATTGGAACTGCACTAAGTCTGTAGAGTGACAGAGTCATTTACAGGATGACTGAGCAGCACCAGGGCCCTGTTGTGTTGCAGATATTGGGTAGTGCAGTCATAATTCCAACGTGTAATTCCATAGTTCATGCATTGGGGTTGTCACAATTTTACCTGCTGCCTCTGTATTAATAATACCATTGGAAAGTTATAATCCTTCCCTCAGAAATGAAAGTTTGGAAGTGGCATGATGGAAGGAAGTGATGACCAGAAGAGAGGGAGTGAAGGGAAGGGAGCAAGAGAGTTATAGTAACTTGTTATTCCAATTATTTGGTTTCGACTTAATTTACTTCCTTTTTCTTTCAAGACTTACACTGTGCAGGGTAGATTTCCTAGGGGATTTAATCTGGTAAATGTTTTAACTGTCCTACCCGATACAGAAATATTTTAGGAGATGATTAATACCTAAGAATCAGGTCATCAACTTTTCACTGTTTTGCTGTCCTTGGGTAATGTAGAACAACTGGGAAATGCTACGTAGAATACCCTTGATGTGCTTTTGCATTTTGGCCTATTCTTGCTTATATAATGGTTATTGGTAGATTATTGTGGTTAATTTTGAGTCAGGTCATCCCTGCTTAGCTCCTGAAGATACTTGGAAAATTCAGGAGGGTTTGCAAATGTTTTCCCTTCTTCATTCTAATATAGAAAATTAAATTAAATTAAAAGACCAATAAATAATTCAGAGAAGCTGCTTAATGAATAATTGGAGTGGGAAAGCAGGAAAGAACTCAAAGAGGAAGAAAGTAGATAACTTTAACTGTCTATAAAGATAGATAGGATCTGTCCACAAGATAATAACTGATGCTATCTATAGAAAGCATTATCTATAACCATCTTTCTTTCAACATATAATGTAGTGATCATAATTGAATCTGCAGTATACATTGTAAAATATACAGACTTGACAAGCTGACTGAGCTAATAATGTTATTGGATCCTTACTTGCATGTTTCAGAGATTTTGCTAGTTTGAATGTGCAAACTTAAAACTACTACACTGTATTTTCTGCTACTTATTCACACATACCACAGAAATGCTGCGTATAGAACTTTACAAGTTGGAAAGTCACAACTGTTAGTTTACCAGATCAGTAAATAGCTATATAGCAATAGCAAAAGCCTCTGAGTACAGAAGAACATACAGAAAGAATGTAATAATAATAATTAAGGAATCCAGAAGAATTATCTCCAAACTGATTCCCTCCTCTTGAGAAGCAAAAATTTGGAGTAATAAATTTCAGCCTTTGATGTAACATCATTCAGAAACAGATCAGCCATAAGGAATGCCTGTGACAACCAGAATACTTTAAACTATGATAAAAGAAAAGTAAATTGCTAATGTTACTGTATTCCAAGGATGTTGCCTGTGGTTTCTAAGGTTAGAAGATTAATGAAGCTCCAACTGCTAATAGCTAAGAGTAGGTATTTAACCTCAGTGCAATCTGAGTCAATCAGAAGCTTGCAGAGAGTATCCTTAGGCTATTTTTCCATTGTTAGATGACCTGTCTTTGTGTACTAATAAAGCATTACTCTTTCAGGCTGACAGCCTGGTACAACTATACAAAAAAACAGTTGTAAGGCTGTCTTAAAGAAGCCTTTAGCAAATCTCACCATAACAAAGGAGGAGTTTGTTAAGTCTATAGTCAGAGCCCAGACTGCCACAGGTAATCTGAATAGTGCTATAGGTCACAGAATGACTACAAACCCTCTTATAATTTAGAGACACCCATATTTAATGTTAGATTGCCAGTCAACTAACTCCAATTTGTGGGATTTGTACTTCATCTTTTAATCTTTCCAACCAGCACACACTGCTGGAACTATGTCATAACTACTTAAAACTATGTCATAATATAGTGAAATGTAAAATCAAGGTAATTAAATCACTAAGTCATTGTTAACTTGCTTGGATTTTCCTGAATATTTGGTTCTTGCAATTGCCACCCTCTGTGAGACAGGGGAAAATGAAAACACTCCTGTTGTCAGCATTAAAGCACAGTGGTACAGCTTCCATAGAGCAGAGGGAGTCAACTAATATCCATTCTCATTCTTCTGGATGTTTTCACAACCCAGTTCTACTTTTTACTGTAAAGGAAATATTCCCTGCTCCCAAAAGACTAACTGAAAGGAAATTTCAGTGATGAGAAACTGCACTCCTTAAGGCTTTAATTATTTTTATGTAAGAAACCTTTTACAAAGCTTTCTGGGATCTGGAGGGGTTTTTTGTGTTTTATGAACCTAACCAGATTCCCATTTTCTGTGCTTAGGAAAAGTAGGTTTATTCTATGTCCCTTACAGAAGTAAAATTGCTTTTTGGCTTGCAAGAGGTCAGGCAAGTAATTAACTTCAATCAACAAGAAGTGTCACAAGTCCAAGGGAAATTATGCAAGTATGTTTCTCAAGATTTAGTGATAATTGTCTATTCATCATGCACCAGTTCTTTAAAGAACTTCTGAAGATAGCTGAAAAAAGTTCTTGCCTGTTGAAAAAAAATGCTTTTTAATTCTGGATGTGATTTAGTGCAGTCTTGAGCAGTTAATTTATTTTTAATTAGTAAGTTAGCATTATGCTGTTGCATAGTGTAAAAGAATATTGTCCACTTTGATGATGGCTTTTTATTAATGAGTGATAAGGTATTTTTCTTAGCAATCTAATTTTCAAAATCCAGTTAAATTGTATTTTCAGGCTTTTTGAAGGATTTTTTTTATTCAAGTCAAAGATAATCAGGAGGCTTCTGGTGTTAAAACATTTAGATAAACTTTACTCTTACTAGATTCCAGAATAGTCACACATTTGGAAATCCTAAACAAACTCAGAGGACTTGTTCAAAACCCACTGGAAATTCAAGAGTAATACCCAGATAGAACACTTTCTACTTGTTATACTCACGTTAGTCCTTATTCTATTACCTATTAAAGACCTACATTTACAAAACAGCCTGATTTCTTTGGCAGTTGGCTTTATGCAAGCCTGCTGGCCTGTCCTGTAGTCAATGACTCTTTAGGCACTGAATTTTGATTAATTTGAACAATCCTTTTTTTGTCTGCACCAAGATTTTCAGGCCTGTGTATAAAATATATTCATAATGTTTTGCTCTTTTAAAAGGTGAATAAACCATAAAGTTCCTTACAGTGTAGATGCATTCATATACAATTTGCAAGCTATAGTCTGCAAAAAAAAAAAAAAGGCACTTTGGAAGTCTGTGTTTGGTACTGCGTTAGGCATTCTGAAGCAAGGAACTTTTCTGTAAGGTGCCTAGAAGAGGGCAAGCTCAACCGCTCACTGTTACTACTAATTCCAATGACACATGACTGATACTTGTTCATAAAGCAAACATCTTGAAGAGCCTATGTGTGTTGCTAATGCAACCTCAACTCAAAGTGTCAATGTGAACCTGATACACTTGGACATTGTTCCTTGTGACAAAGTTTCTGCTGGTAAGACCATGCAGCCTTATCCTGCTAACCATTCCCTCAAATGTAATTTGTTGATGTAGTTGGTAAGAATTCAGTGAGCAATTTTATTTATGATGCATCAGGAGAAATAGAACCAGGATGATTATCTCTTCTAGCTATTGTCACCAGTAGCTACGTTGTAATACCCTGACAGTTGGTTTTTTTCCTTTTGAAGGCAGTTGATATGACTGAACATCCACACAGGGAAAGATTCAATTGAATGAGATGGCTCTATCTTAAACAGTCACTTTAAATAGTGTAGACAGAGGACTGGAGTTAAAGGTTTTATTCATCCAATATACAAACACAAAATATACATTATAAGAGACAAAATATATAAAATAGAATCACAGTATCATAGAATTATTTGGATTGGAAGGGTCATTTAAAAGTCATCTAGTCCAATACACCCTTCAGTGAGATCTTCAACTAGATCAACCGCTTTCCAACTTGTCCTTAAATGTTTCCGGGGTTCTACCACCACTCTGGGCAACCAACTCCAATGTTTCACCAGTCTCATTGTAAAAAATTTCTACCTTACATGTAGTCTGAATCTACCTTCTTTCAATTTAAAACCATTACCCCTTGTCCTATCACAACAAGCCCTAGTGAAAAAATTTGTCCCCGTTATTCTCACAGGCACCCTTTAAGTATTTAAAGGCCACAATGAGGTCTTCCTGGAGCCTTCTCTTCTCCAGGCTGAATAACCCCACCACTCTCAGTCCTTCCTCACAGGAGAGGTGTTCCATCCTTCTGATCATTTCTATGGTCCTCTTCTGGACCTGCTCCAACAGATCCATTTCTTTCTCATGGTGAGGGCTCCAGAGCTGAACATAATACTCCAAGTTTATGCTGGAAATAGCTCCAAGTTGCACCGGTGTAGGTTCAGCTTTAGGGAAAATTTCTTCACTGAAAGTGTTATTGGGCACTGAAACAGGCTGCCCAGGGAGGTGGTTGAGTCACTATCCCCGGAGGTATTTAAAAGACGGGTAGATGAAGTTCTTAGGGATATGATTTTGTAGTGGACAGGTGTAGTCAGGCTAAATGTTCTCATAAGTCTTTTCCAACCTAGTCATTCTATGATTCCATGATCTTTTTAACGATCCTCATGCTTTAACATTGAGAATCAAAAGTAAGTTATTTAGGATGTATTATTAATGTACTTTTAGACCCCAAACTTCCAAAATAGTAAGAATTAGTTTGTATGTTTCACTAGTATAAAGAGTTGATTTTTAAGTACTTATGTGTTAAATGAGTGTTGATTTACTTACATTTCCACTTTAAAAAAAAGGCTTTGTCAGACCACCTTCTCTTTTACACCCAAGTTTTGCTGACATATTTATAGCCCAGATAAGGAATCACTGTTTAGTAGTACAGTTACAGTAATTCTGTGCATAGCTCACAGTTTGTGTATTTCTATTGGTCAAAGAATACTTATTCATACTTTTTTAGGTATAATGGACAGAGATGTGGGATAAACAGAAGCACAGGCTAAAAATAAATTCTGCCAACCCCCAAACAACTAGGGACAAAGATATAAAGAAGCATGCATGTATATGTTAATTTGCTGAAAACCTCGCTTCCCAGAACTGCTGTAGGAAAAGATTATTCAGATATGCTTAGGCAGAATTTCAGTGTTATGGGACTGTGAGTGGAGATTAATACTACTGTCACTGCTAGCATAAGAAAGGGAAGTTAGGTGAATAGTCAAGAAATGGGATTTCATCAAATGCATCTTTTTATACAAAAACATAGAATCTCATCCTTGGTCTTTGATCGCTTAAAACAAGAACTGCTTCTTTTTGTGGCTAAAGAATAAGAAATCAAACTGCTTTTCTGTTAAAGGTAAACTGAACAAAGTAAAAAAATACGTGTATGATTCTTATGAATAATAAAACATCAAAGACAACAAAGCTATGGTGGAGCAATGAGAATTTCTTTCAAGTGGCTTTGAAACATACAGAAAGACAGTAAATCAGATATAAAATAAAGAAAATATACGTACAAGACTGAAATTGTAATTATCATCAAGGAAGAAGAGAACTAGTTAAGTTGTGAAACAAATATCCTTTTTATAGGGCAGTTTTCTCATTGGAAGAAAGAATTTTTTAATATTTTTCACTAGCCTGCCACTAAAGAGAAATACTAAATTACATATTTTTCTACGGACAAATTCAGGACATACCTATTTGAATTAATAAATTTAAAGAAACTGTCTTTTGATTCAAATATAAAAACCATACTATTGAAACCTATGGTGTTTGTATTAGTCTTCTCCATACTGGAAAGCAACAGTCATGCTTCCTTATTATGAAATAATCTACAAAAACTTTTGATGGATTCTCTGCTTTCAGGGAAAGGAAAAAAATGAAGGTCAAGTCATGAAGTAATCTGTGTTGCTGATTTCTGACAAATCATGATAAATTGTATAGAGGCAAAGTTTTAATTTGTAAAAAGTATGCTTTCCTGTTCATAATGATTTAGATGAAGTTGATGAACAAAAGTGGATACTACCAGCTATGATTTCATCTGGTCGATTTTGTGCTCTTTAGAAACAGTCTTGCATAAACAACAGAGTCAATAAGTAATAGAATTTGAATCAAACAAATTTTTAGTAGCAAGGTTTTTAATTGTTTTTTTGTAGTAGCAAAATGATGACTCATCACTGGAATTTGTCCTTCAATATAAATTACAAGTGAGTCCTAGTCCCCTTTTAAATATCTTGTTTAAAGATAATGAGTAATTGTCTCTTAGAATTTGTTTCTCCCTAATAATCTAGTTGCAGCTGTTGTGAACACTGATGGTTGTGGAAAGCAGGAGTCACAAAGCTCTCCTTTTTTTGGCCTCTCTGCTATGTGCTAACATTGGTATTTGTAATATGAACCCTTGTCCTCCACAAAGTAAATCAGGGTAGTAGTTCATTTCGCGTAACCTACTGAGCAAAAATCAGATAGTAATGATTTGGCTAGAAGTGAACCAATGACCTAATGGTGATAGGATGGTTCCTTGAAACCATCTAGGCCCAAGACCTCCTGGCCACAGATTTCTGTAATTTAAAATATATTTTATTGCTAAGAATAGGACGAAAGAAAAATGCTTTTTTTCATCAGAAATTTTTGTTTGCAGCCTATAAGGTGTCAGATTTTGCATATTTATGCAGCATATAGAAAAAATCTTCACTTTTTTTCTGGATTATTAATAGCCCCTTATAAATGAAAGTGGCTTTCTTATTCCATCATTACTTATAGTTATTGATGTTTAGGGGTTAATCCATCAATGATATTGGATTTAGCAGCTGGCATTATATTATACCACGTTATCTCAGGGTACACGAGAAAGGACTTTTAAAACATTATTTCAGCTTTCTTGCTTGTATGAATACTAATATATATGAATGCAAGTAATGAGAATTCACAGCCTAAGAGATTCTTTCATAGTCCAGTTGAATACTTGTGGGAGTCAGTGCAAACTCTGAGTGTATTTCAACATCAGTAGCTGACCAGTAGGTTGCAAATATTCCTTTCAGATGTAGAACTAATGAGTTTGTGCCTGATATTCTTACTTGAGGTGCATGAGCTCTGCCAGGGAGTGTGTCTGTTCCAACATTTCAGCATACAAGGCATTCAAATGTTCATGAAGCAGAAAACACTTAGAACTTTAGATCATCATCTTTAAGTGGGTAACTAGTTTATTATTTAGCAGAACTTCCTAAAAATAATGTTTGGTGTGTTCTTAGATGACTGTGTGTTGTGTTTTCACCTAGTTCTACACAATTCTATTTGGAGCTTTATAAAATGGTCTAAAACAATTGATTTGAAATATATTTTAGTTTTTAAACCCTTGCCCCACTAACTTCAGTGACAAAACTTTCACCAGGATGAGTGGGGTGAGATTTTATTCCTCATTTCCTGTGGGACTGGCAAGTATTTGAATGAGCAGATGCAACTCCAAGACAGAGTGCAGACCCAGACTACCAGCTCGCATCTAAAATTCTTAGGTTGGCAGCATTATGACTCTCTATTTGAAGTAATGTGAATTAGCAGATTCTGTAATCAATTTTTTTTTTATTTACACAAGACTTAACTTTAATCTGTGGACTGCAACACACACCAATTTGAGGTCGGTATCTCTTTAAAACATACAGAGGAACATTATATATAATGTACAGGACTTCTGATGACAGAGGTAAGACAAAAAGAAGGTACTTTTTTAACAGTTCTTACTCTCTATTAACTAAGAAAACAGGAAACTATTTTTTCTTAAGAGGGCATAGACTCTGTTTTGGCAGTTCTTCAACCTCCCAACAAAACAGTCCTCAGTTCTTGCCCTAGATCTCTGGAGGAGACCACCATTCCTCCACCTCCATTATACCTAGGAGAGCAGGAGTTGCTTTTTTTACGTTAGTTTAGGAGTAATTATGTGCAATTTATGTGTTACATCATGTGGCTATATACTGGATCTGGCAGTGCAGCAAAGATTCCTTGTGTAGTGTTTCTTTTTGAAAAGCTAAATCAAAAAGACAAACAAGACTGCCTTATATCATTATAAGGTAGAGACAAAAGAAATATTACAGTACTTCCTGTTCAATTTGCTCAAATACTAATATCAAATACTAGTACTGCAGTACTCAAGGGAGGATATTACAAACAGTATTTAGCTGAAATGTACAGTAGGTTATTGCAGTTTAACAAAGATGAACACAGGTTGATTTCAAGGGTTTCTCCATTTCCTTTATATCCAACTTTATGTGGACGTCTCAGCATTATTATCATAAAAGTGACCTATGGGGACTAGGAAAGGAGACTGGCAGATAAACTTAAAATGAAAGGAGCCTTTTCTGTTAACATAAACAGCAGAACAGAAATTCCTGACGGAACAAGACCATGCACCCGGTTCCCTGTTGGGAACAAATACGGAAAACAAATACGTACAAAACATCAGCTGCATTGCTCCTTGAATTGCTGAAAGGTACTGAAGAAGTGTGGTGTTGAGAAGTGAATAAACCCCAATTAAAAATGGAAGATATTTGCTTGAAACTGTATTTTTAAGCATTGAAAAAAAAGTATCTGTGATTGCAGTAATATTTAAATTCTGCCAATATGCAGAAATTTCTAGTGAATTTTAAGTGGATAATGGAATATCTGACCATCAGTCCTTTAACATCCTTTGTGTCTCTGGATGCAAACATTGTTTACATCAACAAGCATGACTTAAAATCCCCCCAGACAAAACCTGAAATATTTTTTCTCTACTTGGTTAACAAAACATACTTGGTACTTTTGAAAAGAAATAGAATGCTTATTTCTGAAAAATCAACTGCACTAGAATATTAAGTAGTTTTGGCTTTTCCTCAGAAAAGAGTTATTTGGCATAATTTACGTTAATTAAGAAACCTCCTTTCTTGCTTGAGTGTCTCAGTGTTTAATTAGGGTAGTGTATGCTGGTTTGTATTAAATTTAAGTCCACCTTAGCTCACTCAGTAGTGTATCAGTTAATAACATTTAAGTTGACATCTGGGTTTTGTCTTTTTGTCTGTTTTGTGTATGATAGATGGTGATACACAACTATGAAGTAGTTCATTCCATTCTAATTCTGGCATGTCCCAGAAAGAGCTAGGATGAAGTGTGGTGAAGTCAGGGTAATTGTGATTTGTCTCTAGCAGTCTAACAGTGGATCATTGTGCAGTGTCAGTGGCAGAGTTCACTAAGTCCTGCAAGGGACCACAATAGTTTTGTTCACAACAACACTTTCATTTCTTTTTGCAGCCATCCTAAACATGTCCTCCTGCAGTAAAAACTGGGAGGAATTTCTCTTTAGCCACCTAATGTTTTTTAAATCTCTCATGGATTAAAGTCATAAAATTTTCTGTTCCTTCATTTCCTAGGAAAGAGAAAAAAAAAAAAAGCATTTTCTGAAGAGACTGGGTTTGTACCATTTTCATCAATATAGAATTGTGCTCTTCCTGAAATGTCCCTCAAATATTCATCTTATTTATCAGTAATTAGTGACTGTTCCATGTCCAAGAACCATTTCAAAGTCTCCATGCTCTCTACAACTTAGTTGACTGAGTTTATGTACCACCCAATGCTGAATGCATATGTGACTTTAATGGGAAGGTGAAAGGAAATAATTTCTAGCAGTGCAGTACTACATATATAGTTAGATTAGACACTCCTTTGGACAATGATAGTATAATGTGTAACCTATTTCTGTAAGACACATATTTGCGCACACACACATGTCTACATATTTCTTTCTGCAAATCTGCACCCACATACAGCCATGACAGATACAAACTCAATGATAAAGTGATAGTAACCACTTTATTTAGCTTTGTTGTGTCCTCACTGGAAGCTAGGGATTGGTATTTGATTGCCTTCCAGTGAGTGACTTAATAAGCTAATTATTTTGTAGAGCAGAAAACTCCCAGAACTGTGCCTGCTTAAGCAATTTGGCCGGGATTTCTTCCCATCAGCACTTTGTACAGTCATACATTTTCTGAATTGTTGGCAATTTTGCTTTTTTTCTGGACAGCTTATCTGCAAATGAAACATAGTGGTATAGTTGTCCAGATTTTACCGGAAAGTATAGACACAAGCACAGGTAGACAGGATGTTTGGTGTGGCTTCCTAAACAGTGTGTTGATATCACATCACAGTATTTTGAAAAAACTTTAATATAATTGGACTTGCCATAACGAGATCCGACATACCAAAATAGACACTGTGATTGTACTGAAATGTCCCTAGAGACCTTTCAATTTTGAAGATACCTACTTATTTTCCTAATATCTAATTAAAGCAGATTTTAATTTCCTAGGTAGATGAGAGCCTGCCTTGCCTAACACCATTTGAATGGTCATTTATTGCTATGATTATTTGGCTGAGGGAGGAGGATTTTTGTAAGCACAAACAGGTGCAATCACATGTTGGATAGGAAGTAAAGCCAATTTTTCAGCATTGTCAGAAAGGATAGGATTTTCAACAAAGGAGCCAGCATTTACAACATTATATATGCTGCCTGTCTAAACCTACAGTCACTTGGCACTGAACCCCCAGTGATACTGGCAAAGTAATTTAGATGGCACATGTGTTCAGATGGCATAGCTCCACACAGGTTCAGAGTCAGCCAAAGGATCATCCATCTAGGAGCATCAAGTGGTGCTGTAAATAGTGGGGTTTCAAGCCAAAAAAGAAGTTTCCAAACAGCTGTCTGTCCCTCTATAATATACCTATGGCTAAAATGTGATCGATGGCTTTGATTTTTTTTTTTTTCCAAAGTATAGCCACTTTGTAGGTGTAGAAACCTTGACCTTGCATTGCAGAGCTGATGCTTTGGTGGGTCAGGATAAAGAATTACATCTCTGTTACTTTTTCATTTACAGATAGCTGAGGAAGCAAAATCATCCTTGTCTTTTTTTTCTAGAACAAATAACATAGACAGTTTCTGCTGAAAGCTTCCCCATTGTTATCTGTCACAAGCAATTAGTAAGAATATGAAACATGTAAAGTCATTTCAGGGAGTGAGTAGTAAAGCTTTCTCAGGGCCTTGAAAAGTCCAAAGGTGTTTTAGACATCTCTGGCATACAATGAGGGAGATCAACATTTCAGTAGTAAAATTCATTCTTATGACATCCATGCTCATTCTTGAGAAAGTAAGCTTTTAAATACACCCTAGAGAGTTGCCTTTGCTGTGCAATTGAGAGCTCTAGCTTTTTGTCCTGGATTCCAGGAGCTGTTATGTGCCTGATTCTGAAGAGGTACAAGCTGAGCTGACTGGACTTCAATGAAACTGCTTGTATTAGCCAGGCAGCACCTTGATGCTTCAGCAAACAATGATACAGAAAACAAACTAACAGTAAAAAACAGGACTGGTGAACAGATAATACGTGAAGAGATACTCACCATGTGAGAAAGTAGGGAGCTTACCCACACAATGTGGTGGGCTCTTTCAAACAAGACATCTGCCTTGTGCCAAAAAGATTTCACCCTTTCTTTGAAGAAAACTGCTAGCATCAGGAAAGTTGGATCTATGGTTGCCTTGGAAAAAAAAAAAAAAAATTAAGATTAATCCATGGGATCAGAAGCCAAACCACAAAATATACCAGACAGAGCATAGATAGCTCACAGCCACAGGAAAGATCATGGGAAGTCTCTTCTCTCTTATGAAGCAACTGATGTTGGCCGTTGTTGGGCACCTCCTTGCAGAGCTCCTAGGTGAGTGACTTCACAAAATGTCTGCACAATATGGGTTGGTTACTTTGCAGCCTTCTAATTTTAGCTGGACAGTTGAAATACCATTGTCTCACATAATGACTGTGCAAGAGAAAATAGACAATAGAATGCAACTGATGCAGATTAAGTGAAGATTATGACCCTAATCTGTAAATCTAGCCTAGAAAAATGGACTGGAAAGGTAACTGAAAGCTCTAAGCACAGAAGTTGGTTAGAGTTTAGGCAACTGAGGGATGACAATGAATGGGTGTCTCCTTAGAATATATGCATCAATACCTGTTTTGTCATTGTTCATGATGTAGTAAGTAATGGGAAAAGTATGTACCTGAATGAGTTCAAATTCTAAATTTCACCTTGTTTCTTTACTATCAGCTAGTGCCTCATAGCTCTCCCGGTGTTCTGGCCAGTACTGAGTGTCACGTGATATCACAAGTAGGTAAATTTGAAAATAAATACAAGAGACATTAAAAGGAAAGATTATCAGTCTGTTTAACCCTTTAACTTACAGTGTCACAAGGAACATTATACATATATATATATATCTTCCAGCCTGCTAGTCAGAGTAATTAATGAGCAATAATGCAAGGATAGTCAATATCATCCAGCTTGCTCTACACACTGTTTCACTTAGATTCTTATCAACAGTATCACAAAGACAATCAATCATGTCTAGCCTGCTTAGTTCAAAATAGAAACCCACTTCAAATCCCTGAGACCTGTATATGTACAAACAAGTTGATTTTATTAAGAATAATTGATTATAACAGCTCATGAGCAATAGGGTTCAATAGTGACTGTGAAGAAGATAGTCTGTGAAAATACATTGAACAACCCTACATATGACCCGACATCCAAACACACACAAGAACACAACAAGCAATGATATATGCGTAGCATTAACACACAGACATAAATAAATACAATACATAGATAGAAAATATATAATTAAGGATAAAGTACAGAGAGATGCTAATAATTAGTTTGATGTTGAGATATATATTTAGTGTGCATTACACAAAGTCTTACCCCAATGGAATCTAGGGGTGGAAAGGTTTCAGCCCATAGCTGATTCCTTATGTTGCAATCACATTTTCCCTTCCCATCTCCCCCTCCCACCTTTTCCCTTTGTTCTAAGCTATTTATAGTAACTTGCACCTTTGGGGCAGAGTTTTTGGTGGAGCTTGAGTGACTTAAGTCACTACATCAAGCCCTGCTGATTGACGGAGAAAGAATTCTCGATTTGTATCCCAACATTTAAATGTGCATGCCCAGTAGGTCTAGGTTTGGAAGCAATTTACCTGAGAAGTGGGGAGGAAGCAGGGAAGAGGCGGGCAGACTTAGGTGAGGTGGTGTGTTTTATAATGATATTACAATGATGAGTACAGGTCAACAGGAGCACTAGGTTGTCAGCAGCTGCAATCCATCTTGTTAGAAAATAAGTGGGCTCCTGTCCTTGCAGGGGGTTGCTGATTAGCAGGAGCTGACTGCTCCTACTCCCAGATGGCTCATCCCCTGCTTCAGGTAGCAAGTTGCCTTGGTGCATATCTGCCCTTGTGCATGCTGCATTCATTACTGACTTTGCTTTTCAAAGCCCGTGGCAGGGGGTGCCATACCACCATAATTTGTGTTCCTTGGCTCATGTAGATGGATTATAAGATATTTGAACACGCAGATTTAAACCACAATCAGAAGATAAGAATTAGGCTGTTTTCATTTCAGATTTCAGGGTGCTTCATGCAAGCTGTTTCATAGTTTTCTGGGTCCCTATGTATTTTTTTCATATCAGAAAGATTTGAAAAACTGCTGTTTAGAATATCACACTGATACAAAAATGTAGTTTCTTTCTCCTATTTAGTTAAACATTAAATCAATTCAAAACTTTCCACTAAGTAATATGATAAATAATGGTGGGAAGGAACAAGGGAGAGAATATCCTTATTGCCACTAAAAAAATACAGCTCAGGAGTAGAAATGATGTTGTTTGAAATTCATAATTCCTCAGAACATCAGAATGTGTGTTAGCCTTAGAGTTTTCATCTCAGAAGAGCATATCTAAAGCAAATTTCTTGATTGTTTCCTCTCACTGCAATTTGATTCACATCGTAGCATGATCTCAAGGCATATCAACTGGCCTTTTTCCTGAAGAAATTAAGCTGAACAATGAGGTCCAGGAGCTTGTATCATGCTTTTCTGCTCCTAATGAGCACTCAGCACACAAGACAGAATAAAGCTGGTCTGAATTAAACCCCTTGAAACTTTAACAGCTTGGACATTGTGTCTCCTGTACCAACTATTTGGCTTGTCAAACTCATTAGTTTGTACTACTGAAGAGCTGCTTTGAGTGCAGAGAAAAAAGTAAAAAGCATCATAATTTGAGCTTATCCTGGTGAATTAAAATGGTAATTGTTTTTCTTTATTCTTTTTGGTTTTTTGTTTGTTTACTTCTACAGAAAATAGAACTAGCCCCATTTTTTACTGGAAACATATCTAGAACAGTCCTTAACATACCATTCAGATTTCAGGATGTGTCTTCCACTTTCAACAAAGTGATTTGTCATCTCCTTCTCTGTTTTTTACAGAATTATTCAAAAGCTACTTATTACATTAAAACTTTGGGATAGGGGATGGATAGCCTGCTAATATAAAACCCTGGTATTATTTTGGCTTAGAGGGTTTTCTTTCTAGCAAGAGACATTTTAATGACTGGTCAAATGTACTAACCATCCACTCCTTGCCTTAGGCTTTCAAACTAATTTAGAAAGTCATTAGCCATTCAGTAATAGGAAAGCATATGCCACATTATCCAGTGCATGCAAAATCAGATAAGAACTTCCACTCTACCAGAGGAACTGTGAAATAAGTAAATAACTAAAATAACTCATAGTCTTAAAGGAAGTCTGTGTCCTGTGAGTGCAAATCTGCAGCATCTGTGGTAAAACAAAAATATGCATATCTCCATTTGGTTCATATATATAATTAATTGTGAGAGATGTTCAGTCTTGCTGATGATTTGATCCATTCAGCAAGAATGCACTTTTCACAGTACCATACACATTGCCAACTCACAGAGACTGTCCCTTTTTCACTTTTAATGCTGTCAATTAAAAAATTTATACATTTGTGTCTTGCTCATGAATTCAAACCAGTCTTCCCATTCTGATGGTGCCTGTGAACCTGTTCAGATTTACTGCTCTGTCTTTTATCATTGCTTGATATATAAGTTGGATTTTCCTGTGAATTGAATGAGAAACTGATAGTATGCAGTCTTCCTATTTATTTACTCAAAAGCTGGGCATACTCTGACTTCAGTATGTCTTGTGGAAAATGTCAACAATCATATAATCATAGACAGGTACTCATGAACAGAAAGGTGAAAAATTGTATTTAAAATTATCCACAATTTAATGCTTTAATTTACCTTCCTAGATATTGTTTAGCAGACCATTTAAAAACAATTTTTCAAAGAGCCTTAGCAAAAATAAATGAAGGCATTTGTTCAAGGAGAAATGTTTTTCCTTTGAAACTAGTTGCATGTTTGGTGTAGAACTGAAAAAGATTCTTCTCCACTTGTCAGATGAAAAATTAGTAAGTGTTTCAGTTATTAATTATCTACAGTAACTATTTGCTGAATGAATATTAATTTTTATTAATTATGTACCCAGGATCCAAGAATGCTTTACCAGCTGTAGTTCCAATTCCCAGTTGATGTGAATTGGCTTTGCTTCACTGAAAGCAAAACATCTATATCTATTTACACCAGCTGAAGATCTGGCTCCAGAAATGCATGGCAGCACTGAGATTTCAGACCTCCTGAGCAACGTCCAGCTCACCATATTTAAAATACTTAATTTTTTTTGAAAAACACCAGAAAGGGCCTTGATTTTGGTAGAAAAAAAGCTCAAAACCATGTGCTTCTGAGAACTCGCTCAATGCCAACTGAAGCTTGAACACCCCGGGTATGTCTAGGTGCTATAGTAGAAATAGTGTCTCCTGCTGCACTCCCATATACTCCCATATTCCTACCAGCTTCCTTGTACTCACTGAAAAGTGACACACCACCACTTTAAGAAATGTGTGACACANCTGGTACTTGTTCAGTCTTCATGGCTAAAAGTGAGTTGTAGAGAATGCCTTGAAAAACTTCCAGACTTGTGGACTACTGCTGAAGTGACACTGTGACTGTCACAGTGCTTTGTAGAGACAATTTTGTTGTACTACTGAGAACCTGCAACTTGAATTAAAATAGGACAAAGTCCCTAGTTAAATTGTGGAGTCATAACAGTCCTATTTTTTATGTTTTCTATCACTATATATAGTCACTATGACTTAAGTCAGATTCAGGAAAAGGAAGCAAATAATTTCTTCTTATTTAGATATTGTGAAGTGCTAGGACAACTTACTCGTTATTAAGAAGATGCTGTGGGTAGTAGACAGGCAAGTTACTGTTTTGTTGTAAATAAGAGTCATATCACCCTGGTAATATGCCAGGATCTCAAATACTGTAGGAAGCACAGCTAGGTAATATCTCACTGACTAGTGTTTTTTTAAATACTGAAAGATTGTTTTTCATGTCTTTTTACTCTACAATTAAAATTTCAGTCTTAGTTTCTCATAAAGATCATGAAAATGAAAGGACTTCCAAATTCTGAAGACATTACCAGAAGTTTCCAACAGTCATCTAGACTCCTAGGACTTTCTGTGGATGGCTGACACTGTTTATCACCTGGGTGCCTGAGTGCCTGGCACACCATAAAGCTAAGTGCTGCTTTTTTCAGTGGAATGATACTGCACATATAAAATTCTTTTGAAAGCTTAGTAATAAGAAAAAAACATTTCTCGTTTTTCTATAAAGCATTCCAAGCATTCAAGGTAATGCTGAACGTAGTAATTTTCCATATGATAGTTCTCCTAGTGTCAGATAATGATTTTGCAGTCTTTGAAATCCTGACTCAAAATTGCTCTATATGTTTTTATTATTATCATTTTTTCCAAAAAGCTTTACAAAGGAAAGGCAACATGAGCACACTGCTTATTGTGTGGGCATGTGGTTGCCTCTGTATAATAGACTCCCAAATGTTCTTGGGTTTAATGTGTAGCATTGCACAAGTAGAGCTCTGAATTTCTGAACTCCATTTTCAGGTGCAGTAATAGCCTTTCATTCAGCTGAAGGATTTTACCTAATTACAGAGCTGTATGCTTTTTGTTCTGTTGTCTGGTCAGAAAGTATATTGGGCATCTCATTGCTGTCGTTCAGGGCAAAGAACCAGTGCATGTCAACATGTTTTTGAAAGTTTTTGATTTTTCTAAGTATACAGCTATAGATTTTAAACAATGTCTCCAGTAGTCTTACTAAGGATAGTGATAGGCAATTTCCATGGCAGTAGTATTGGAATAATTCCTTAGTTTAATTTAGATTGCATCTTGAATAGGATTTTGCAAGAATGGATGGGGAAGGGAGAAGAGAATTGTTTTGGTTGGGTGTTACCCCATCAACTGTCTGAGAATATCACTCTTACACACTTAAAATTTATTGAAGACAGTTTATATCTTAATATAAAATATTGTTTCTGTGCATCTTATGATAAACTAGTCTTTCTACAGCACTGTTTTAAACACTAAACAACAATAATGAAACAGTATTGAGTTTGAAAGAATTAACTTCATTAATCTGTTTCTGTTACTCCTCTGACCTTAAGTATGGTGCTGGTACCAACTTGTACCTGTATTCAGACTTAGGCAGTTATTTTGTGCCATGCAATTTATTTAGAGTAGCCAAGGAACAAAACCCACTATGAGAGGTATCAAAAAACACGGCAGCAAAACAAGGTAAGACACAAGATAACAGGTGGAGATAGAGAAGCGAGAGTGTGTGGAAATAATAGTACAGGACAACAAGCAGGAGTCTGACCAGATTAGTGTCCTAATAGTTCTCAACTATGCTTTTTAGGTAGAGATTTTAACAGATGCTTCACTGTCAAGGATGTGGAACCGGAGAAAGAAATTCACTGTCGCTATTTATAGGGAGCTTTTCTGAGCAGGAAGGACACTAAGGTAGAAAGCAATAATACAATTAGATGATTGAGGCTGACATTATCACAGTGTGCTGATAAAAATGGGAATCAATATTTTGTGTTGGAGAATGACAAATGGTATGTAAAGAAACAACAGTCTGTAAAAGGTCTTGAAAGATATGACAAATAACTTTTGCTAATTATGGTAAAGAGAGGGATCAGGAGGATGTAGAGGGAGAATGATATAACTAAAGGTACCTGTTAGGTAGATGATCTCTGCAGCAGCAATCTGAATTGAAGCAAGAAAAGAGGATATTTTATTCATGAGAACACAAGCCAACACATTTCTCATCAAACATTTCTAGATATATGTATGTACAGGAAAAACACTTCAAAGCATCACAAAGAAATGAAAGAGGTAAAAATGAAAGGTGAGTACCTAGCTATGCATCTAAGAAGAGTTCTCTTTCCCATAATAATCAAAAGATACAGTAGGGAGAACAGTAGAGTGTTAATTTAAACATCTAACTCTGTGGCATGGCTAGGAATCCATGAGAAGATATTGGAGATATATGAGGAATTTAGTGTGAATGGCAGAGGCTGGTACGGAGTTGGGAAGGAGCCCATGAATTATCAGGTTAAATGCATGTCTACATATTAAAGCACTGTAGAATGTACTATACAAGGAGAAGAAAATAGACTTAAGGACAAAGTTCACAGAACTGTTGCACAGAAAAAAGTGAAAATGGGTGAAGAGGTTGCTCAAGAGTTTACATAAGCTATTCTTAAGGAGTAACTTGAGTTTTTCTAGAGAGCGTGCAGAGGACACATTTGTGGAAATAGAGAAGAACTCTTCTTTGAGAAGACTGAGAAAAATCTAGAGCCCCAACAGGTCAGGGAATGAAAATAGGAAGAGGGAGGAGAATGAATATGGCAATCAGGTTGATGATTTAATAAAGCCTCAGAAGAAGACAACAGCTGAGAAATACTTTGGTTTGACAAGGAAAAAGAGTTCTATGACAGTGAAACTGAGGAGAAAGTACATTGCATTTTTACAATGAGAAAAGGTTGAACAGCTTTTCTATCAGAGAAAATCTAAAATAAGCATTACAGTATTACTACTGATAGCAATCCAGGAAATGTGTAAGAAATAGAATAGAAGCATTAATAATTGACAATATATTCTTGCCCCACATAGAAAGCAGGATTAAGATGTGATTTTCTGTGTGATGACATAAAGAGATAAAACACATTAATCTTCTTTACTACTTATGGTAATATAACTGTCATGCTTTGTGTACGGCCATGTTAATACATTGCCAAGTACTTAATACATACGCCGATATATTTAGATCTAGTTTCATGTATGTCTAATATAAAATAGACATACTGTATTTTATATTATTGATAGTTATCAATACACTCAAACCATCTGACCCTGTTTAATGTAGAAATCTCCAAAATAAGGTAGTTCAACATGGAAATGTGGAAGTAACAAATGGGAATATGTAATAAAAAAGAAAGGTGAAATGGAATATTTTAATTACAGTCTGAAATGGGAAATTATCATTAAGAGGTTGATCATGACTGATGTCTGACAAAAATGTTTGGAGACATTTATTTTGGAATTTACATGTCAAAAAAACCAAGAATGCAAGGGTGATGACTTGGATAGTTTATGATCAGTCTCTGAGTTTTGACTGATGCTGAGGATTATTTCTTTTCATGTGAACTTGAGAGTATTCTTACTTTCTTGGTGTCTTTTTTCGTATTTTAATTGTGTGGGACAAGAGCCCCAGGAAGCATGGGCATATATTTGACAAAAATGGTGTTCTCTCCCTGGAAAGAATTGATTCAGGGCCAATAGGCTGGTTTCTGTGCCAGACAGTTAGCTTAGCAGGGGTGACATTGCCTATAGGTGATGTCTATTAACCTGTCAAAGTGGATAAGGAGTCTATGCCACGGAAAAGTGAAAGCTTATAGATGCACAAAGACGGTTCTACATCTCTGACCATTTTCTCCAGTGGAAATGGAGATGGTTTGGTTTGGGACCCTATTGAGGCAGAGAAAACCTATTTCATCAAAGGTGAATCATTCAGCTTTAAAGGAAAGGGATGCAAGAATGAATACTGTTGAACTGAAAGTATTGCTTCCCAGCAAATACCAACAGGCTTTTTTACGTTTCATGTATTTAATAAAAAGTAACTGAGTTAGAACCTTCCACAAGGTCTCTGTTCATTTGTTACAGAGGTGAACTGTATACCAGGAGACTCAGTCCTTCAGTGAGATGCTGAGGCATTCACATTGTAGAGGTGAACATGTAGGTCTAAACACAGGAACAATAAGCTAAGGTAGCAAGAAAGGCCATGTGGATGCATATACCACAGGTCAGCAGTTCTCAGTGACGGAAGATGAATTAAGCCTTTGATTAAGAACACAAAGATAAATGCACCATTAAGTTTAGTCATGCTACTCTAATATGAATAATAAAGAAATATGTTTCAGAATTTCTGAGGTTTTCCTTCTGAATTACATAGTCGCTTTCTCATGCTTTTGCTGATGTGCTCTATGCAATTCACCTCTGAATAGGAAGTCCAGCATGAAGATTTAAGCAAGACTTACATGGTACATAGGTTTTGTGCTGGCCCCTCCATGAGCAGCAGAATTTGTTGGTTTGTGACTTTTTTGCATTTCATAATACACACTTCTTTGCTTTGCTATGCAAATTGTTTTGCCACTGGGATTATGCTGCTTCCTGTGAAGATCGAGCTGAGCAAGGCAAACTAAGAAAGAAATTAGATTTGGTCTTAGCACGCGTGACAAATGGAGAACGCTGTTGAGGTATGTGTAAATGGAAAAAGTTCAGCACTCCAGTGCTGAGGCTAATGACCACTCTTTCAGTTTTCAATAGCACACGCATTGTCGTTGTTTGATATGATAGACCATAGTGTTTCTTGAGTACACAGTGCTGCATGACCTTGTTGTTTCAAGAGCATTTTTCTTTGGGGCTTTTGGGAATCTGTTTTCTTCTTCACTGCTGACCTCTAATGATAGATGTGTCTGAGATTACATGACAAATATTTTCAAGCCTCACATTGGTTTGTAAACTGTATTTGCTGAGGTTTTCAATACTTTTTTCTTTCCAAAATCACAAAAAGGATTTTAATATAAATAGGTAGGCTTTTATGGTAGCATTTGTTTGATACTTATTACCATACATGATTCCTTTTTCATAGCGCATTTAAAGCTGCCTGGGGTTAGAATGAACACAGCTATACATTTTTTGTCCATTTTGACAGCTACACCAGAGAAAGAAGACAATTGCATACCCATCATATTTCTTCAGAATGCACGAATACTAAGCTACGTTATATAAGCTATTGATAATTTTAGATTATTCTGTAATTAATTGAATAATTATTAAGTTTAAAATCAGGACTTCGTATTAGTCCTTCTTTTCTGTGTTTCTATAAACTTTTAAGTCTTGAATATATTGTTCAAAAGGGAATGTGGTCTAGTTTTCCAGACAAAGGCCCTGATGTAAAGCTTTTGTGTTGTGTTACTACTACAGTCAATATATAAACCTAACATATATTTTCACTTGAGCACTGCAAAGGTGTTTTACAACCACATCTGATATTATTAATAGATCAAAACTGGGCTTTAAATTCAAATTGTGGTATGAGTAGAGAAAACCAGCTTATTGCATTAAATGCAGGATGATTGAGAGTGAAGAAACATGGTGCAATGAGAATTCAGTTAAAAGCAATGCAGGTATTACAATCAATTAGCACTAAATGTTTGGGATGAGCAGCAAGTAGGAATAAGTAGTCAAAAATTTATGTTAGGAATGTAAATATATGTGATTTAATGCTGTGCTATATTAGCAGAGTATGATGTTGAAGACATTAAGGTAACAAAAGTTGTTCATTACTTGTTCAATATAATTAGCTAATAGGTTTTTGTACTTAAGATGTCACCTCCATTTTCTTCTGTTAGATGAGCAGTATTGAAGAAGAAAAGCTGTTGTTGCTGTTATAAATTCAGATAGCTATGCCATAGATTGTCATTGCTGTTTATAAATGTTCAGTCTTCAACTGTAAACCCTGTGATCATGCTGCTGCTCAGCAGTGGACAGTGTTGACACACGGTAAGAAAGGGCACCCTTCCCATTTGATCCCTGCACTCTGAAGTATTGACCTTCCAGTCCTGGGGCATATTCTCCCAGATTTCATATTTAGAGCTCTATGTATGTGATTTTTTTAATTCTGATTGTCTTGTTTGTGTTTACCTAAAACCTAAGCTCCTAAGGTGTCTCGGACATCTGGGATTTTTCCTGCAGTAGTGAATTTATCCTCAGACCTGACTATGTAAATCTGTCTCAATCAATCAATTTCACAAGCTGGTCTAAGTAAAACAAAAGAGAGAAGTGTATGAAGTCATGCCTGTTTACTAAATCCACTAGATAACACTTCACAATGGACGTTTTGAAATGTATTTTTAAGTTGTACCCTTAAATCAATCTAGAGCATTGCATTCAGCAAACATCCGTCACATTTTCAAAGGAATTGTCCACAGGCTTTCCCCTGAAAGCAAGCAATACAAATTCGCCAAGTGGAGTTTAGCCTTGAGCTCTGTCTTCTTCCATGTCCTCATAGTTCCTGATCTCCCAGAACTTTCTTCCTCTACACAGCTGTATCTGATCCTCCTTTTCTACAGCTTCTCTTAAAATACAGCTTATCCAAGCATGCCTTTCCAGGTTATAGTACTTTTAAGTAAGTATGGGGTTAGATGTGTGATTGTACAGTATAGCCATCTTTAAAATTACTGCAGAACCTTTATAAAAAAACCACTCAAGCTGATTACAATATAGATTTCTAAAGAAAAGTAGTGGTCAGCCATGTACTGCAAACTAAACAGTTTAAAAAGAAATTTAAAAAGAGAAAGAGAATTTCAAAGGAAGGAGCTGATTGCACAGTAAAAACAAAGGACATTTAGAGATTCCATAGACCTAAAAATACAAAACTGCAGTCTGCAGTCTGCACCGTCAAAAACTTATAGCACACAAAATAAATGTTGTTTTATTGCTCATTATCCAGAAAGTGTTCTCAGAGTGAAATAATGTTTCTTTTCCTTTTCTATAACTTTATCAGGATTGTACTTTTTTTATCTCTGTAATAGGCTGTTGTACAATACTAAGTGTTTTATTTCTGTGTGTAATACCCAGACAAGTTAGATCGCATCTGTTTACATTCCAGCAGTAGAAAAAGTTTAATTTCTCAGCTGTAATGCAATGGGCACAATAGGTTATTCTAGATAGAATAACATTGCTCCTATCAAAATGGTGGGATTCTGTCAGGAGGACGTATTAGCTGGAAGTAAAAATAGAGTCCCTGCTACCCCTGCCAAGTACTTCTTTTGCTAAGCTATATAGAGATGTCATAATTTTTTTAAGATGTTATTGTGATAAAGTGACAAAGAAAACAGTTTTCTATTTAGGCATTCTAAACAACTGAGAAAACACTGAGCATGTTTTATGTTGTACTTGCAGTGCCACAAAGAGGCTGAGTTAAAAAATTAAAGCTAAGTAAAATGCAGTGATTCAAGCATGATGCTTAAAAATATGTTATATGGGATTATAAATATATATACTAAGTAAGCACATTTAATTGGGTCACTTTAAGCTTCAAATGCCTTTTTAAGCATCTTAAGATATGGTAGAACTTCCTTAATTCTCAGTTAATCCATCAACAATAATAGTTACTGATCTCCCAAGTTCACTTCCAAGCCTTTAAGGTTTTCTCATAGACTTTCCCACTAAAGAAGACCTAAGAACAGAGCTTCGGAACCTGAAATGTTTTGTAGTTTAGGAAATTCTTACTGCTTTTTACAGGTTTGAGCTCAGCATATGTCTGAATTTATAGATACAGTTTTGAAAGTATATAGGCACACAATCTTTAAATGAGGGAGGTGGTGTTTTTAGGGCAAGCTGCAACTCCAGCTAGTAGCAGGTGGAGTGTTTGCATACCTATTCTATTTTTTACTAAGAAAAAAACAGACAGTGATTTCATGAGTATGTCTTTTAACATACAAAGATTCTAGTGAAACCAATTCAATTTTTGGTGGATGAAATACATCTTATTTCTTGGAGAATGCTAATATCCTTGTGTCAAAAACTGTACCTGAGAAAAGGGATACAGTGAGCAGGATTGACTCTGGTGGGAAGAAATGAGTTCGTTATTCTATTGATGACTCATCTTAACAATTACTTCAAAGTTATTTGGCATACAGTTGACAAAGATCAAGGGAGAAATTACTACTAGCACTAATGGACTAATCTGGGATTTTTTAAACTCTCAGTAGCCTGAAAAAGAGCCTGATAAACCACATACAGCAAAATCATAGTTGTATGTTTTGTTTTAGTACGAGTAATGATGATGCTTTGTTTTAGCCCATTGGAGAATCAATATGAATTCCTGAATAATTATCTCTCGTATAAGGTATCAAGTGTGAAAAAGATGTCTATGTTAACACTGGGAGCAATGTTAACTAAAAGTAAGGAGAATGTTTTTCAACAGTGCACATTGGAAGAAAGTTTCTGTCTTTAGAAAGCAGATGAGAGTAAATGAGTCCATTAATAAAGAATCATGCTGGGAAAAAATGGATTTTCCATCTTGTAGAAGAATCCAACTGTATATTATTGTTTTTACACTGATCGGATGAAACACTGATTTTTATTTTTGCAATAATCAGATGTATGTCAATGCAGATGTGACAAATATTTCTTAAATTGAAATATTCTGAATTTTTTTCAAGGCAAAATATGTAATTGAGAGTACAGTTTGCCACGGACATGAATAAGAACTGAATTACTATTTACATGTTCATTGTTATATTCTGGTTCAATGATAACAAGAGCAGCTTTTTATATGTACCATTATGCAATGTCAGGCTTGAAGAGCACTACTGGATCATTAATATGTGGAGACATGGAAGGTACTTGTAGAGAGAAACTAATGCCTCCATTTTTCTCAGCTACATTGGATGCCTTAAAATTCTGATGTTGTGTAAGCATTAGGAAGTTCACAAGAGCTAGTTAAGGTTTTAGGGTGTTCTCAGGCACAGGAAAAACAATGGTGCTGAATGGGGAGTGCAAGCCAGTTAACATTGTATTCATTTTTAGCTAGTGCCCCTGCAGTTGGTACCTTCTGTTCCTATGGGGAAGAAAGAGCTTTACATTGTGGAAGGGGTCTCTTTATGTGATGTAGGAAAAATGCTATATCCACAGAATTGCTCCCTTTTTGGTTTTCACCTTTTAAAGGCTCTAGTTCTGGTAGGAGGCTTTGATGACTAAATGTAGCATGAGCAGTAATTTCCTAGTGTTCTTTAGTCTTTGAAAGAGAGGTGATGCATGTTCAGAGCAATATTATTGTTATCATTATTTATTATAGTCCATGCTGAGCTCATGACCAGAAAAAAACCTGTTGGAAATTAAAAGACAGCTCTTCAGATCTGTGGAAAAATATCCCTAAACAATCAAAAGTAGCTATAGTTCAACACACAGTAAAGTGAAGACCTTCCAGGCTTCAGTAAACAGGATATTCTTTCAGAATCCTTGCTGAACAACAGAAGCATTTAGTGATATGGAGCCCCATCTGTTAGTCTGTCAGAGCCACACAGATTCTGTCTACTCCATCCTAACCCTCCAGCTGTATTTTCTGTCTGCTTTTCCTGGATATGCTGGTGAAAGTGTGAGGCTTTTATATTTTTCACATTCTTCAAATGTCGGATGCACTTAGTGCACTATTTGGGAAGAAAACAGCTGAATTGTGTTGAGAAAGTCTCCGTTGCTTTTAATGTATTTGATTCAAAAGGAGGAAGAAGAGGAAAATGTCTGTTATTTATTATGCTGAGATCAAGGTTAATAACACTTAGGAAGTGCTGCCTAATTCAACCATGCAGGACTGCAATGATTACAAAACATCACTCATGGTTTTAGCTGACGTCAAAACACTGAATTTGAAAAAGAGGAATTTGAAGCTACCAGCAGTGACACTATAGAATGATGGATGAGTTTTTTCACTCACTGGGACCTGTAAAAGCCTCAAGTGGAAATCTTCTATCCAAAGTCCCAAGCACGATGGAGAGTAATTTGCTAGTCACCTTCACTTAGAAATGCCCTAAAGAGAAAACATTTCAAAAATTCTTCAAGTAATTCGAGCCTTTGGTTAAGCAATAGTTTGAGTATGTAAACTTTATAGAAGAGATGTAGCCAGCTTTGCAGCCTTTATAAGATTTAAAATTCAGTATGTCTACCAAATGAAAATTACTGAAGTCCAATATATGCAAACCCCCAAAATGAAAAGGAGCAGTGATAAACTCTTTCAGGTTTTGGCAGGGCATCTTTTTTTACCTTTTTCTGTACAGCAGAATGGTGTCATTAACAAATCTCTCAGCCTGCAAAATGACATTCCTATGGAAAAGTTAGCAGATGTGGATCCATTCTGTGCTCAGGTCAGTGTTTATGCCAGAATTCCTCAGTTTTAGTTTTCTGATATTTTGCAAATTAAATATTCTGAAGTGGCCCTAGAAACTGAAGAAACAGCAAAAACAACATTTGTCTATCTCTTTCATTACGAAAGAAAGCAAAAATTAGATTGAAGATAAACCCGTGGGGACAATTTTGAAAATAGCTGAAAGACATCTTTGGCTTACAATTCAGATTTAGAGCACTGCAATGAATTTTAAAAAAAACAAAAAATAGATATTAGTTTTCATCCTTTCCTATAGTTGTTTCCAATTTGTATATCTGAGCAATACAGGTGAAATTTAAGGAACACATCCTGGACTTATGTGGGGTTTCTTGGAAGCAGAAATTTTCATGTTCTCCATGATGGAGACAGAGTACTACTTTATTGCATATGTAAGCATGAATTTTCTTATCATTTAATATCAGTTATCATACAGACATTTTAGTATACAGGAAAATGCAGGAAGACTAAGACAATATTCTTAGACAAGTGTTCAAACATCTTAATAAAATCAAAGCTTGACACTGAACTTGAAAAAACTGTGAATTTAATAAAATGAGATTGCAATTTTGGGGTCATTTTTTCTTAGTTAAGAGCATCAAACCAACCCAAACCTATGAACGGTGGCTGTAAATTAAAGATTGTCATATTCACAAGCACATTAGTACTGTCAACTCTTTTTCCTGGCACAACCCTTTTTCCACTGCTTCTGATGCATCAAGGATGTTTTAGCTGTCACTTCATCTTTCAGAAACTTAATCTATTAAGATGCTAAATTTAAATATTATCATAAGCAAAATCCAGTAATATAAGTAGCTGGGGGAAGCTACTATCACTTTCAAATTGTGATTTCTTCCTAGGGAACAAATTGATAGTGCACAGAAGTCTAGTTGCATTACTGTGGGGACATAATGTGCAAGCTTTACAAAGTGACTGTTTAAGAATGTTTTCTCCCAAGGAATATAGTCAGAACTTTTAAATGCCTTCATTACTTTCACTCAGTAAAGTGGCAAATGTGTGTGTTTAGTTTAATTGGAGATATGATCTCATCCAAACAAACATCAAAACTGTGAAGTTTGAAACCTGGATGCTGCACATGCAAGTAGCTTTCAAATGAAACTTATTTTGTAGTTGTTCAAAACCAAAGGAAAAACAAAGATTTCTTATTTTTATGTTCTTTACTTTGTTTTCAATTGCTTACTGATTTTGATACTGGTCAAATTGCCATTGGTCTCAGACATATTTTATGGTTCAAATGAGGTCAGTTGCTAGACAACAGTACTCACATTCTGCTGTTGCATTCAATGGAATAACTTGAAAAATAATAATGTTTGATCTGAAGATTGTGCTTCTCTGATTAGGAAATGCAGGGTATTGTTAAGTAATCTGTAATTAAAAAACAAACAAACAAAAAAACCTAAAGGAAATTGATAGACCACATTCTATACGATAAATTTCATTCAGAGATTGTTTTCACCTTTAGATCTCATTAAAACTAAAGCGACATTGTTTTTTTATCTCACTTCCATGTAACTGTGGGTAATTATAATCCTTGAAATTCAGTTGGTAAGTGTATATATATTTTTTTTTTCATCTTTCAGAAAGCTTTGATTTCCTTTAAACAAAATGTGCGAAAGGATTATTGTCTGCCCTGCATGACATTGCAATTGACTAAAAAAGGAAACAACCAGCCCTGCTTGATTCTCTTTTCTTGCTATGAGGTTCTTGCACAGCACTGGGAGGAGGAAATCTATGCTGCTGGGTCATACTCTGTTTCTAAAGCAGCTGTACTAGAGAGCTGCACAAATTGCTGGCTACACAAAGTAGCATGGATTGTAGAAAGCAATCAACCACAGGGCTTAGTTCAGTCTAGTTTAACATGTGGCACAGGTTAATGAAGTACAGTGACACAATCCCATTCTCGGTATCTTCCCTCACACATGGGACTACGGTAAAGCCATAACTAATAACAGTTTTGACACTTTATTGAAATACTCTGTCTGGGACTACTCTCATCGTATATGATACTTCATGCAAGCAAAATTGTTCTGAAGCTGCATTGATTCTGAGATAGTGGCTTGTGATCATGTGTGAGTGTGTCTATAAACCTGAACACCAAAATGCTTTGCAAGATCAAGAAAAAAGCTTCTTTTTTCTTAATAGATAAGTCCAGTTAGGTATATGCAAACACTCATTAGTTTTTACACTTATTGACTCACTGTTTTAACCACTGTTTATTTTATAAATTGCAGAGTTTCTGAAATGGCAGGCTTGGGGAATGCCATCCAGTCCACCCCTGTGCCAGTGTGGACTGCTTCTTACTGATCCCATGTTACAGTATTTTGTACTGGCTCAGTTCAAATAGCTTCAGAGGCTGCCGTTACATTATTTTGTAGGGTTTTGTGGTCTTTTCAAGGAGGGTCTCAAAAGACGCAACTTAGTCACCAAGTTCCTGCAAGGATTTTAGTGGGGATTTGCAATCCTGTCATTGATTTCTGTGTGGTCATGGACAGCTGGAAAGATCACCAATAGGAAGAAATGCTACTGAGGTCCATAAGCCACCTGCAGAAATAGGGAAGGGTTTCAATACGTGGTTCTATTGTCATCCATAAAATTAATAGAAGTATTTTACCAGAATTTGCTTTGGAAGCCATGTAAGAAGTAGCACACCCAGAAGGAAATATGCACCTGCACTTGTCCTCTTCACTAGAGGCTAGAGTTTAGCAAAGAGGAATGATGGCAGCCGTGTTTCCCTTTTGCTAAGCATCAGCTTTATACTCAGTTCTGGAGGTACCAGGTGATGTGTGTGCTCAGCCTAATCTCAGGAAGCCCAAACTCAATGTTTGAGCTGTACTCTCAGTTCAAACCCAGCTGCAGGTCAAGCTCAAACTTTGACCACCTCCAGCAAAGATACAGTTAAATTTCAGTGGAAATAATCTTATCACCATTCTCAGCAGTTTTAATAAATCCCACATGTTTTCATTAATGGGAATAAAATATGAACTAGATTTCTCAGCCTGTTGTCTTGACAATAACTGGTGTAAAGCTTAAGTTCTTCATGGAAGTTATGACGAGGCTGAATTAGGAAGTCAAATAAGAAGACCATTTTAATTTAATTGTAAGATAATTTAGTTATGAAGCTGGCTTATTAATATTTTGAAAATGACAGGCAGCCATAAACCGATCATAATATTGAAATGCACAGGCCTACACAGACCAAAATCACCAGGCTTGCTCCTGCCTTCTAAGGCACTTTTTTATGTAAGGTTTTTCAAGCATGACTGCTTATATAAATATTAAATGGTACAAAACATATCATGTGTTCACTTCAGCACAATAAAAGAGGAATATTTTTACAAAATATGGTTACTATATTTGCAGCACAGGTGTTATAAGTTTTCAAATATAAATATAAATATTACATAAATAGTGTTATTGAAATGAAAAATGAAATCTTCGACATAGATTAATGGATAGTAATGACTGTTCAAGAAACATAATTCATTATTGTCTGTAATACATTCAGGGTAAAAGGCAAATTTGGCTTATAGTTTGTGTAAAACACATAAGCAGAATATAAAATGGAGGTAGAAAGCAGAATATAATAAATAGGATGAAGGAAAAATAGATAATAATTAGTATCTATTAGAATTTGTCAAGCATGGAAAATCAATTAAAGGAACTAAAGATTGAGCTAAATAAATATTCAAGACTTCTAGAAATATGAAATATTAAAGAAGATAAGAACGAAGATAAGTATATCCATTGTTAAAGAATGCCTGCGATTAATAGACTCATCTTTAGATCTAGTCAGCAAAATTATCAAAACTGCACCATAAATATGTTAGCTATATATTTGGAAGAAAGTAGCATAAGGTGTTTTATTTCAAATTCAGACTTTCCAGCTTTTTGCTAACTTGAAAAGATTACAGAAATATGTAGTTGGCATAAATATTCCTAAATAAGTAGATTTGAAAATATGTATTCAGAAGTCCTGAAAGAGGTAGATAAGGAGATCTAAAGTCTGCTGACGTTCTTTCTAATAAATCTTTGAACAGAAGAGGTTCTGGTAAAATGAAATAAAAACAGGGATGAAGTGCTATCTGTTGCTTCAGTATGTAGTATTTTTTACCTATTAGAAATGTCAAGCTGGTTAGCCTGACACATATCCCTGACGAAAACAAGAAAGTTCCAATGAAATTAAATTAATAAAGACTTAAAGGGCAAGAAAGTAATCAATTTTAGACAGTATGACTTTATAAAGAGAAGATCTTGTCAACAAACTTGATTTAAATCTTAGACATAATGACATATTTTGTTGATGAAGATAATTGGGTAGAAACGATACACTGTGATTTATTGCAAAGGGTTTGACTTCATAACTTGTGACATTCTGATGTACTGAACAGATGTCAAAAAGCTGTTGCCAGTGAGAAATTATCCTGTGTAAGAGTGATTTCATTGGATCTTCATAGACATTGGGTCAAAGCCACATTTTAATCAATAATCTAGAGGTGAATGGAAATGACCCATTATAGAATTTGTGGATGACACAAAGACTGGTGGGCACTGTAAAAAAATATAGAATCTTTAACAGCAACTGAGATCACAAACAGAATGCACTTTAATATAAATGTACAGCTGTACATCTACCTTTCAAATATAGGACTACATCTAAGGTCACTACAGTAACTTTGACAAGGACCTGTGAGTCATAAGGGCCATGCAGCTACCTCTGCAGTCTCACGATGATTCAGCAGGTGATCCCTTAGGTGAGAGAATAGGGAACAGGGATGTCATGACTAAGAACAGTGGAAAATTTGTAGAATCAGGATTGCAGCAGGATGGGTGTTTTACCTCTGGAGAATTTATTTGCTGTGATGGAACAAATAAATATTTTTCCTCTCTCTCTCCTCCCATTGTCTGTAAAAAAAACCAGCCAAACACCTGTACTAGTAAACACTTCAACAGTACTCAGCTTTTGTGACTACTGTAATTTTTAATGTCTTAATTATGAATGGAAACAAAATACATCTTACTTTGAAAAGGCAGTAAACAGGAAATTGCCATTGTGGGCAAGAAAAAGATCTATAAAAAGCAAACCCAGATAAGTCAAATTGTACAAAACCCACCCAACTACACTTTGCTTGTCAAAATGATTACAGTTTTCATTTATGAAAAGATGCTTCTGGGTGGTGACTCAAAATCCCTACATTTGCTATTTCAGATGCAATTTCCCTCATTCCATTCTCCTCTGGTGTCAAGAGTATAAAAAGAGACTCACAGACTGCATGCTGCCTCAACAGATATCCTGTGAGCAAACAGAACTTCTTCAGAAGTAAATTCTTTACTTTTGTCGTGCTTGGAGCTATGTTGGGCACTTGATTTTCCTGCGTATAAAGGTAAAGATATGCTACAAAATGAATAAGGATATTGAATTTGACCATTCTTATAGGAGCTTCTGCCAGCTGAGGAGACCTGGACTTAGTCTTTAGTGGCATGTTGAGGCAACACTACACTGTCAGTCCTTAGAGACAAGGGAAAACCTCATCTCCTCCATTTTTCTCTTTTTTTTGCCTTGCCATTGGCAGGGTGAGCATTGCTCTGTTTATTATTTTGAGGGATGGAAGGGGGGGCTGGTACTAGAGTCAGAGACCTTCTCTCTGGGTCCAGAGTTCCTTCAATGGAAATTGAAATCCTGCTATTTTAAATCTGTGACTTAGATACATGCTCAGCAACATGTCTGTCTGTTCCCCAGCCGTGCCTGGGGCAGCATTCACCTTCTGGGGAACTTTGTTTTCAGCTCGCTCTCTCTGTTTAAGACTTTCTAGCAGCTGGTGCCCTTGTAGATTCAAGGGCTGCCCTAGGCCAAGAAAAGCCAGAGGGAAAAAGAAAAGTTCTTGTCATCTGCTTTCACTCTTACTAAATGTCTTGTAAGGGAGCTTGACAAAGTCTTGGGGAAAGACAGCAGCTCCCTGCTGCCCAAGAGCCCTGTCTAAACAGAGTAATCTTTATCTGTCCCTGCTAGGCAGGACTGGCATAGGAAGTGCTGCAGAATCAGTCCAGTACATGGGCAAACTCATCACTCAGAAGAGGATCAGAAACTGATAAGCAGACATAGAAATAAGTGTCATGAAGAAGGATCTCCCTCTTCATTCATATAAGCTGCTGTCATTTTTTCTTCAATCTGCATTTTGCATGATCAGAAATTTAAGAGAATAGAGTTTTCCTATGAATGTTAACAGAAATTTAGAGCATTGGAAGGTGAGGACATTCCCTCTGCCAGTGGCTGGCATGTCAGGTTTAACATCTAAGTTGTAAGAAATCTAAAGTATCCATGGTAAAAGATGTATGAATTTTACAAAGCAAAACAGGAAGTTTCCATGTTAGCAGAAATAACATTCTTCTTTCCTTTATCTGAGCCAATAGGCAGCATTTTGCATTAAGATGGAAAGCAATCTCAGAACACAACAGGAGACCTTGCTACAAGCAGCTGGCTACAATGGTGAAAAGGCGTGGGCATTTTGAGAGGGACTGTACTTGTACTGCATTTCTTTAAAGACTAGTTGAACTATAGGTGAAAAACACACATGACAAAAATAGAGATTGCATGGCACTGACATTGGAATAGATCCATGTATTGAATGCATGAGACAGTTCTAGTCACATATACAGCTTATTGAAGTAAACAATACAACCATTTGCTTTGTGCATTCAAGAAATTTTATTTTAGGGATTATTTCTTCATATTGTTTTATCTATGGTCCTCAAGACTAAGAGATAAGCTCTTTTGATACTGTATAGCCTCAGAGGAGTAAGAAATCATAGTTAAGACTTATAATTACCTGAAATTACATTATTTTTTTATATAGATAGATATGTTCCTTTTCAAAATGTTACGAAAATATCATGGATGAAGAGTTATGAAACAAAAAGTTAAGCATAGCTAATGTGTAGTCTTGTCTTCTGGGTCACAGTCATTGGCAATGTATCATACACGAGTAGGATGCAACGTTTTGTGTATGCTGATATTGTTTCTGATAAAGCCTGGTCCATCCACATGATTTTATTAATTATGTAAACAGCGTATTAGGAAAATTCAGGTGACAGAGTATCTGTGTCTTTCACAGATTCTCTGAGGAATGACCAGCTGTATGTCATTAAACAGTGAAGCTGTCAGATAATTTTAGAAAGAAAGTGAATCCTCAATTCGTCTCCTTTTTAGAGTAAGTTTAATTTTCTGTGGATGGGAAGAGCGTCTGTATTTAGAACCAAAATCCATCCATTTAAACCCTATGTAAAATGTAGTCTTTGACTATTAAAGAATTTTACCACAGTTCTCTGTTGATAATCTGATCTGCAGAGACCATTCCCTGTTAGGTGGGAGAACAGTTTGCCTTGCATACATAATCAGCCCTGAGTTTCATCTGAAAAAAATACCAACATGCTAAATATCTATATGAAGCTCTTATTCAAATAATTCCCCATTCTCTTGTATTTCAGTACGAAAACTGTTTAAGGAAGTAATCTTAAACAACTCAAGTCCTTTTGCCTCTTGTTTTATCTGTTTTCCTACCACAGTTCAAAAAGTTCAGCACTTACAGTGATTAAATGCACTGTGTATCCCACAGACATGTATTCCAAACAATTCAGCATAGAGATGGGTCTTCAGAGCAAAATTCCACAGTTTATTTTATTACTAAGTATTAAAATTAAGGAGTTCTTGCAATAACCCTAAAGCAGATGTTTAAATCCAGGTCCAAACTTCACTAAATTTGTGTTGTTTTTACTTAGAGTCTCATAGGTATCTATGCTTCATTTGGTTGCAGGAAATCTTTGATGTCTGATTTTCTGTTTGCAATCATTGTATCTCCAAATTTATTTGGTTTATGTATTTCAAATAAAAGTGTGCATAGATAGGACACTGGCATTTTCCACTTCAGGAAGAAGGGAAAAGAGACTGAGAAAAGTATGAAAGGAATGGCGTTTCAAATGAAAATACTGATTTTAGTCCTCTACTGTATTATTGTGTGATAGGCAATAGTAGGATCTGTTCCTGGTGGTTGAATAGAAGAAATACTCACATTCAACAGTATCTTATTTCAAAAGTGACAACAGGAAAAAGAAAGAGAATATTTGTATTGAAGATAATTTCTCAGAATAAGTGGAGTTGCCAGAATTTTGTGTGTTTACAAAAGGCTTTTGATGGTTAGGAAATGTAGGAGTCAAAGATTAAGATTAGCTGTGGAACGAAGGTTTGCACATGGCAAATGTATGTAGGTTTATAATTTCTGAATGACACTGAAGGATTTACAAGTTTCCTGATCTTGGGCTTCGGGATATTTGTATCCTAAAGGTGTTGAGCCCTTCTGAGTGTTGGGAAATGCTTTCCAACATTTTAAAGCTTCTCTTGAGGTTAACAGGACTCCTCAGATGAGAAGGTGGAGGTGCCACATTGAACATCCTAAGGCTCTGAAATTCAGAATTAATGCCGTCTGCAGAAAAAAAAAGCACCAAAAAAAAAAAAACCAACAAACTAAAAAACCCCTCGGCTATCTGAAAGTGAGAAAATCTGCTTAAGGGTGTCCAAACTGTATTATATAAGTTTTCCTTTATGCAGCCTGCATATACCATTCTTTCTCTTACAACTATTTTGTTTAACATGTTCTTTCTGGGTCAAAGGCTTTTTCTAAAGTTTTATGGAGTGTATAAGTTGTAATATAAATTTTGAACAACTGCTTGTAAATGTCACAGGTAAACTGAAAATATGTCCAAAGCCCTGAAATAGAACTGATGTCATGTTGCCGCTGGAGCTCCACTCTTGGGAGACAGCATAGCCCCCAATTTCTGCTACACACAGAGCACCTCTGCTCTCTGCTGAGCAGCCATGGGCCAAGCTCCTACTTGTGTTATATAGTCCATTTAAATGTCCATTAATAAGAAGCCATGGGGCTTTTCGTAGCTTAAAGGGCAATTTCCTGATGTTGGCATCTGTTGCAGGTGTAACACATTAAAGCAGTTGTTCTCACTTGCTCTGTGGTTATTTCAAAGCAGTTTTCTTGGCTCCATTTTGTTCCTAGTTACAGCTTTGTTATAAAAACCAGTAAGTTATCACAACCACAACATCCACATTGCCTCAGCCAGAAGCTACTTTTCTGTGTGGCTGTTTTCTCGACGCCTCTGACATCCCCTGTACAGCTGAGCTATACAGTGCAAAGGGAGGTCTGCCCACTCCACTCTTGGCAGTGTCCAGGTTCTCATTTGTGCTTCCCAAAAATTTTAAAAAAAAAAATAAATCTGCAGTGCTCACTGCTATCTCAAAAGCATAATGAAGTGCTTAGATACATGGAATNATGATATGCTGTTTCAGACTACTGCTAGCTATCTTGGAGATGATTACCAAGGTAATAGTTCAACAACTGATGTTGGAGCATTATTCTCTCAACCTTTTTTTTCATAATCATCATCATCCATGGATGTGTTATTCCAGAAGCAAACCCTTACCTCCAAAAATGAATGTAGCAGTCATACTCACTGCTGCACATAAGTGAAGCCCTGCAAGTAAACCAAGTTTAGTTGCAAACCTGCATATGTCCTTCGACTGTTTCAGCATCTTGCTGAAGACTCCTGTATTGTCATTGGAAAGTTATGCTGTTTCTTTTCAATGTTCCTCATAAAAGAAAACCAAAGTAGCGCATTTATTTTCTTGTCATCATTTAACAAATAATCAAGTTATAAATTATTGTGTAAATTATTGCATGCTAAAATTGTAGCATGCAATTTTACTTAACTATCTGAGTAGTTCACTTACATTTTGCTGAAGTACATTTTCCTATTTACATGCTACCTATATTTCTCATTAATGATGTATACAACTGTTAGCTAGCTTGAGGAACAGGCTTTTTAATTTTTTTATCCACCGTGACAAAGCTTCTACAAAACCCTTAGAAACATGAGAGGCTATACATGCATAAGCAGCCTGATTTCCTCCGTGTAAGAAGTATCTACATAGATAATACTAATATATGAAGTGTAACTGAATTTCAGAATGAAATTTCTGAATAAATTTGCTGAGATTGTGAATGCTGAAAAACTAATCTGGAAAGGAACTTAAAATCAATGTATACATTCCCTTGTGCTTTTTTATTTTATTTTAAAACATCCACTAATTAGTAAAAAGTTTTTAGCTTTAATTTCCACATTTTCCTTACAGAACAGAAGGAATAGCTTTGTGCTGGTATGAAAGATCATGAATAAAAATTCAGTTTGAAAATTACTGAGAGGAAGAACAGAGCTAGATTGCCTTATTTAATTATCAAGATTTTTTGTAAGAAATAAACTGTGAAATATAAAAATTATGTCACTTTTACAAAATAAAGGGGAGTAATTTTTTTTTTACTAGATTACAAAATATAAGCAACTTTTAGCCTGGTCAAATCATATTAAAAATCTTTCAGAGTTACAAAAAGCAAAGTGAAAAGAAATGACAAAAATCATTATGATATGAGGAAGTTCAAGGGTAAAAAATGTCCCAAGGCATGTAGCATTCTTTTTTGGCTTTTGTTCATGGTATAACTAAGACAATTAAATCTCCCTGTTTCAAATATCAAAAAAATACTTTTTGATTCTGCTTTTCAGCAGAAAAGCAAGATGGGGTAAATTTTATGAGAATGGAACACTTCTCAGATTTATAAAGATACATAGGAGCACTATTGATCTGAAGGAACTGGGAGAGTGCCAGTAATGAAAAAAGAAGATAACTTCCGTCAAGAACTGCTGTTTCTTCAAGCTCATACTGAAGGCTATGTAATTTGTAACAGACTGGGGAGAAGCATTGGTTTTCAAGCCCTTAATTTCAAATTTGATTTTATATTCTCATTCTATATATAGTTTTTCATTGCTTATTGTTGTACCAGACCTACTTTTACACAGTCAGCATCTAAGATTGAGTTCCTGTGCTGCTCCTCCAGCAGGAGCATCATGGCAGATGCAGCTCAGCACAAACGAAGCTGTAAAGTATTGAGGAATGCTTTCTATTCTGACTTATTTCTGACACTGACATGGCCCTCAACATAGTTTAGTAAACTGCAGGGTAGGTCATCTTCCTGTAGCTCTTGCAGTCAGCTGGTATTGGTGTAATGGCATGCTCTAGGGCCTCATTTTTGGCTCTACTCCCCAAGTTCCTACTGCCAGAGCTTGCTGGCAGCAGTGGTGGGTGGTATCAGTGCCAGCGCCATTGCCCTGGTACCAGTACCACCTTAGTGTCAAATTCTAAATCTCTATATCAGTGAATTACGGCAAGTATTACTGTGCTTTGCTAAGTCCCACCTGACTGTGCCCCTATACCCTGCCTCAGGGCCAAGCGCCAGCACGTGCCTGAACTCTGAACTCAAGTAGAAGCAGGTTGCCCTCCTCCTTGGGAGGTGTTGGCCATGCTGCACCAAGCCTGGAGCCCACTGAGCCTTTATGGTGTTGCTAGTAGCCATGTGCAAGCGCCTATGAGAGAGCATGTATAACATCCCTGGGCAGTAAAGTCCACAGACGTATTGCAGGTGGCATGAGGAACCACTTCCCTCCAATCAAATGCTTTGAACTTTGTTATTAATGTTTTCATTTGATGCTCCTATATCTTGTACTGAATCAAGGTAGAGAGCCATAGAAGGTACGCTGAATTTAACCTGCCACTTTATCATCCAGTCTTGTAAGGTTCTTCTTTAGTTATTCACAATCAGCCTTTGTCCTTGCCTCTCTAAACAATGTAGTGTCATTTGCAAAGTTTCTCAGCTTGCTGCAGACTCCTGGCTGGGGTTGACAAATGGCGACTCCCAGTACTCATCCCTGGGGAACTCCATTCATGTTGTACTTGTACTGAAAAAAAAAAGACTGTTAACTCTGTTTTGAGTCTGCCTGCAAAATACCACCTATTCATTTCTGTGTAGGCTTAAGTTCTAATAACCAGTCTACCTAGTCCCTTTGTGGACACTCTACAGTCCCTGTGAGCTAACAACACAACTGTCTGCCAGCAGCTCTGTGCTGCTCTGAAACACCTAAATCAAATTGCAGTACATGTGCAGGTGTCCATATTTCATTCTAGGACATTAAATACTGCAGTATTTTACTTCTGTGCTAAGTCCTTCATTGGATCTAGCCTGAAGTACACACCAACACTGTTCCTTTGTATAGAAACAGTAGAATAGAAAAGCATTTGAAGGTACTACCTTTTTGCAGTCCTTTGCTGTGAAACCCAGCTATGCTTCTGAAAGAATAATAAATGTTGAGCTGAGGTTGTCTGCACAGTCAGGAGGCTAAACTTTCTTTTTCCCAGTCTTCCTCTCATAATTCTTATCAATAAGTCTTTGAATCTCTGAAGGTATCTCTCACTGAAATGGGGAATCTTATGTGGGAGACAGAACTAGACACGCTTAGGACTGAGGGTGAGATCTGCTGCAGGGAGTCTCACTCTCAGTTTTTTGCAAGTGGATCTCGGATGAATCTGCTTCACTTGCAGTTGCAAGATCCCATTCACAGACCCCTTCCCAAACACACAGCAGAGAGGACTGCATAGTGCTAGAGGTTGTCAGTTTTAATAAATGGCTTCACATTGTTCAGAAGATATGAAAACCTCCCCCGAGTGATTAGAATTGGTTTCAATAGAATTCATTTATTTACTTAAACACGATTCTCATAAGAAGATTGAAAGATAAACACTGCGAAGATTAATCACTGTGAAATGATAATTACAGGAAAAAATCCTAATTGCCTTGTCTTTTGAACCCAACAGGCATTTACTGCAACCTGACAGTAATCCATTCTTAGTGTATATTCTGGCTGGACCTCCAACTATCTAGAAGACATAAAGCTGAACAGCCCCACTTAAAAAAATAAAAAAGGAAAGAATTTTCTGTCTCTAGAGGCAGATTTTGTTAAAAACATACCAAACCAGATCCTATATATACTCTATATGTCTGTGTACACACATGTACACCCACATCTATAAATTGTATACATAAACATTTATAGCCCATATACTGAACCAGAATGAAGTAATAATTTTAAACAGAGAAAAGCTGGTGGCCAAGACATTAGATAAAAATGTCTAGGAAAAGATAAATCCTTCAGTGTTTCATTACAAATGTGCCATTACTTCCATATTGCTTTCCAGCCCATCAACTATTTGCGGTTTCATAGGCTGCAACAAACTTCTCAGAGTTGTCCATATTTTTAACAGCTCATCTCCTTTCTATGAGGGCTTAGCTGTGAATTTATTCCCTTCTTCAAGCAAGTTTTCTGTGCTTCCTGGGAGATTCCCACCCTATATTTATGTCACAGCTGCCAGGTCCCACTCCCTGTCCTGCTCCCTGTCCCACCCTCTACTCCTGCAGCTTCTTCCGCATGATAAAACCATAATATTGTAATGAGTAGAGTCAACTGCAAATGCGACCTCTGTTCAACACATAATATAGCAATGGTTTGAAAACCATGTCCTTAGATATTTATTTACAATGCATTGCCCTCATACTGCATACACTTGCCAATGCCCTCTGCTGTAGTCAGTGTACTTGTATATCAGATCACAGCCTGATCAATCAAGAAACTATAAAGCAAATGCCTTCAAAATATTATTGTTTTGTCATCTCTGGAGGAGAGTCTACGTAGGTTATGAGCTATGGTAGTGTTATATAGACATAGATGATTCATGGCTTACCACTAGTTAATAATGGCAGGACTAAGAGCTTATATTTCATTTTCTTCTTTATTGCTGGCTTTTCCTCGATGGCTCTTGTCCATGAGCATACATTTCCTTAGGACGTCAAAAAATCTCTGTCTTGGAAATAATCATGGCATCACAAAGACTGTGTGTTCTTTACCATGAATGAAGCAGTAAGAAGCTTGAAGGGAAACCTCTACTCAGCTACCTTGCTAATCAGCACTCAGAAAAAAAAAAACAACTTCCCAGAACAGAATGGATATTATTTAATGCGAGAGAGATTTGGGAGTTGTTTATAGAAAAGTCCCTAAAGCCTTTGGATGAAAATACAGCTGCAGTGCTGAAAGCAAATCAGATGCTGGATTGTATTGCTGTGGTAAACAAATTGAAGCCTGGGAGGGGACAGTCTCGTTACATAAGATACCAACTACATCGCATATAATGCAATAACCCCTATTATGCCCTATGCCTCAGGGAGCAATTGTTCTTGGGTAAAAAAAAAAAAAAAACCAAACAAAAAAAACCCCAAAGCAGAACAATCAAAATTATAACAAATTTCAAATATTTGATCTCAAATGCTGGAAAACATGAGGTTTTCTTTCCATGGCGGGAAGGAAGGGAGGGAAGACTGGGGAGGGAGACAGGAGGGAAGGAAGGAAAATAACTCCTTTAGAGAAATCTGTTGAAAGGGTTTGGGTTTAGCATACAGAAAGCCAACCTGGATGCAGGCACATTTCTTTTTTCACTGTAACAGAGAGCCAAAAATGAAGCTAAGTAATGCAAAAATCAGATGATGGAAACATAATGAAGGCTAACGATCACATAAATAGGTTACCAAAAACCTATTGAGGGCCCTTAAAAGATATGTCTCTGCCTTTCAGAACACAGAGCAGAAAAAAGGATAGAGAGTTACAGGAGCACAAAGAGGAGCAGATTTAACAATGGGACATGTCACACTGTTCTCCACTCTGTAAGTCCTTACACTGTTCATCACTATGTATCTGCTCCACGTTTCTGTTCCCTCTTTATCAGCAGACTTTGCCTGTCAGAGAGTGTGAGATGAGCTCACTGGTTTTGTATCCTGATTTTGTATAGAAATAAGTCTCATGCAATAGCTCTATTTCTGTGCCTTTGCAGATCTTTCACACCCCTGTAGTAACTTCCAAACCCATGGAGCAAATTTTAACCATATGTTACCACATATATTTCCACAAATTTCATGAATAGTTAGTAGGTTAGAAAAGAGAGAGACCTTTCAAATGTCCTGACCTGCATTATGAGCTCAAGCCTGATTAAACATCAGAGAATCCATATCATCTCTCAAACTTGTTATACAAATGTCTGCAAAACTGTCTTCTTCATTGCTAATGCTCATGGGAAAGCTTTCTTTATTTCTTTCATTCTGGGAAACTCCTAAAATGGAGACATTTTGGGGTTTGGATCAAACTGAAGAAGACTATCTATATCCCAGAGCCCTGCTCAGTATTATAGCTGTACTAGCTGATCCAGAAAAAGATATTACCTGTATCTGGAGATCTTGCCACTGCACAAAGTACTACTTTTAAGCAAATATACTATGAGGTAAATAATATCATATAAAATAACTGTGTAAATATTAGGGGGTGGATTTATCATGTATCCTTACAGCTAAAATAAAATTTTAAGTATTCTTAGTAGTCTTGCTGTTGTGCTGTTTAAATGTTGAGTTATTTGTCCATCTGCTTTTATATTAAAGCTGTGGTTTAGTCATGTGTATGAGTTTTAAATGATACTTGCAGGAAAAGCAAGAGAAACTTGCTCTTGAATGTGAAGTACTTCACTAATATGGAACTCGCTACTTCAGAGGACATTAGGTCAAGTTGTACGGTGATATATATTTAAAAGTTGAGTTGCAATGAGTATTTTGTCAGCTGTGCCAGCCAGAACCAAGGTGTATTTACAGGTAGGACAAAGAGACCAGGCATTGATTGGTTTGCATTTGGGGTTTTTTTGGGCAGGGCCAGGGGGAGGGTTCACAAATGCAAAAGAAAACACGCTGTAAATCTTGTGTAGTCTCTGATACTTGCTAAACTTTGTGCAGGATTGCAGAATTTCAGAACCAACTGATACAGTACTGATACTTGTTTAAGTATTGAATAGTGATAATTTCTGGTTTGTAAGAATGTTTAAAAAAAAGATTCCATGTTTCCTAGAAATCTTGAAGGTAGTACATTTTGTTTGATCTATGGATTATTGGAAACATTGGATTATTCTAGTTACAGATACATATATGAATTAATTTACAGGTTGAAAAATTTGTGTCTAGACAAGACTGTGGTACGTTCTAGTAGAGTAACTATAGCATTCTAAATGGCAATCAAAATTATAAATAGGAGTGTGTCTTGAAAATTATTAAGGTGCATTAAAAAAGGGAAAAAAATCTTTCCAAAGGATCTCTTCCATTATTTCATTTTTGTTTTAATGAAGAACTTTTTGGGGAAATTGCTATGCTGCTTGAATAGCATGAAAAATGCATGTGACATTTTATTTCATTCACCTGTGACCCTGCCTATTATTCTCCTCAGCAGTCCAGAAATGAAACATTTCATAAGCCATTTGTTCTCTACTGGCCATTTAATTATTATGCACCTTATTTCTTTTGTTTAGTTGTTAAATTTAAAAAATATATATATTTAATTTTCTGTGAGTTTGGGTCTATTTTTTGATTTCATAGGATATTCCAAGGTGTGTATGTTACAGTAAGATAAGACTGCTAGGTCACTGAAAGAATTTGCCTCTGCCTCATACTTCACAACACCCGCAAGGCATGTGTTATCTCAGAGTACCACATGTCTTGTTAAGCCTTACAGTTTCTGTGGCTGATGGACAAGCTTACTGTCAGGGTCTTAACAGAAATGCTACTTCTATGTATTTATAGTTCTCCTATTGTCTACAGTTCAGTGCTAAGATGCACATCCATCGTATATCGAATGTGTACAATGGGAGGGCACTTAGACCGAAGTCAAGAAAGTGATAGGTATAACCCCATTTTCCTTTGAAACTATGTAGAAGTGTGAACAGATTTTGAGTGCAGAGCTGCTAGTGGGCTGAGATGGTCCAATAGCAATGCCAAGAACCCACCAGTATTTCACATTGTTTTCTAATTTAAGAAAAAAAATCAGTAGTGAAGACACTAATAAAACAAGATATTCAAAGACTGGTTGTAGGTTGACTTCTCAATTATCATGTGTAAAAATCCTACATAAGAAGGCCTCATGTAAGTAATCACATGTGGTTTTATTGCTTGGCTATATGTATTTCTAATACAAGCTGCAAGGAAATTTGAATTAAGTAAACTTCCTCTGAACTTAGGAGCAAAGACCTGATGTAAAGTTTACTTGTGCAACATCTTTTATTTGAGATCCATTTCAGAGAGACTATTCAAGTGCTTTAAGTTAAGCTCTTTCATAACAGGGACCTAACATCTAGCCTACTACTCTAGGCATTAGACATCGCTCTCCTTAAGAATTACATATTTTAATTCCTTGTCTAATGCCATGTGTACATATACTTAGCAGTCACTATGTGAGATGAAAATATCTAATTGGATCCCACAGCAACAGTGGCATCTGTCAATAAGTAGAGAAATTTCTATTCTTTAAATTAAGGTTTTCCAAAAAAATTAGCAAGTGTGTACATTATTCCTTGACTTCAAGGGCAATTCCTTTCTTATATCTGTTGTCATATTACTAATTGAGGTGGCATATACATTATTATAAATACAGAAAATTGGAGGTATTTCCCTTTGGAAGTTTGTATGTGATTCATCAAGAAAAGGTGCCAAGAAAAGGCCCTTCCATGTAATTCTGCTTGTGTGCGTCTGTACTGAGCAGATGGTTAAGTAGTTACTTCAAGCACCCAAGATGGTGGACAATTGGAGCACATCATTGTTAATTCTGACTTTCTGATCTTATCTTAACATGTGATGAGCTATTACCAGATTTCTGGGACCGGACACTGACTCCATGAGCAGAGGCTTTACAAAATGAGCTGAACCTTTGCATGGGATTAATTTCCAACTTGTTCCTTGAGCATGAGATTAATACATACCTCTAATTTTCCAGCTTGGGACCATTTTTAATTTGAAAACATAACACTTTCTGTTAATGGAAAATAGAGATAACTAGAACTGTAAGTCAAATTGTATCATTTTCCCATTAATCCCTACTGGGTTTTCATGAACTGTAATTTTCTCATATAGCAGCTGAGAAAAGTGGTGCACACTTGATTCTCCAGTGGGAAAATAACACATATCACAACGTACAGGGGTAAATTAAAGTCCATCTCTATTTGACAAACATTATTTTACCTCTTCAGTGCAAGCATTCATGCTTTGCTTCTTATTCTTTCCTGCTTATAGAAAAATTCTGACCTCCTGTGTATCCAAAAATCAGCTTAAAGCCAGAAGGACCTTGTGGCACACGCAGTTGCAGTAAACATACTACATAAAGGTAGTGCAACAGATGACTCAAAAGAAGGTTTTCTAATGACCCTTATGTAATAAAATGCTACCATAATATGTCCTCAATACTGCAATAAGAAAAGAAGGTGCTGTAGTGGTTGATGGCCATTATTGTTGATTGCTTTTAATAGAGTTTGGAAAAGTAACCTGTATGAGCTGGCAGGTTGCCTTTGAAGCAGAAGAACAAAAATACAGTGGGGTCACACACCAACAATGGTTATTTTCTTTTTTGGTTTGTATTAAATTGTCAGTAGCACAGGGAGTTAAATTTTAAGGGAAAAGAGAAAAGATATAACATTTTCCATCCGTTTATAATTGTTTCAAGGTAAACAATACATAGCTATTTAGCAGTGACCAACTGTTACACTGCTTTTTTCTTTGATTTATGCAAAAAACAATGAAAAACAGCCAAAATATCACAATTAACAACAGAATAGAACCACAGGCATGTATGCTCAAGTAGTTGGGATTTAACACACTAATAATTTCCTCAAGCCTGGTTTTATCTGAATGATATAGAGAAAAAAAACCCCAAAGTTTCCAATTTTTGCTCTCCCTTGATTAATTATCTGCTTTTTATGCAGGGTATGAATACAGGATTTAGTTCATGCTACCCTACTTACCATTGACTAATTTGCATAGAATGCCTTAAGGATACCTCAAGAGGATAAAAAAGTGAATGTTTCCAAACACATACCTTGTTCCTATCCCAAGAGCACTCCAATATCATGTGATTTCACAGATGGAAGGCTTCCAGGTGTAACTGCTTCTGAGCCTTTTGAAAGCAGGGAAGGGAGGGATCAGAGGAAGAAACCTACCACCTTTTGTTAGACAGTAGCATTGTTCTTACCAGCATTGGTACAGTGATATTTTTAGTATTGTTATAAGCATTTTCTTGCTTTTATTTAGTTCTAAGTGATTATGAGGCTCTTTCTATGTTCAGGAGCAAGATGAGAAAAGTATTGCTTCCAGATATGAGCAAAAGGAAAGTGAGAGTATTGGGAACGAGGAAGCAAAAAAAAAAAGAAGAGAAATTTTGATTATTTTTGCTTTTAAGTCTATAGGCTTGTAAAGTTCTGCCAGCACTGGTACTAAGGTGCACTGTGGTTGATTTGTCTTCTTACAGTGGACTTTTTTGAATGAAGATTGATTCATGGGTGTGTTTTAGTCAAGCATAAACTGTTTTTATACAGAGCTCTGGTCTACTCCCACAAGTGGACCTTGGAGTGGTCCTTTTGTATGTGTGCTTGTGTAGATGTATGTTTCCTTGGGATATAAGGGTTGCATCTGCTATGCTGACTGTGCTAAGAAAGAGATGAGCAAGTGGGCTTTGGTTTAGTGCAATCTGTTATGCCATCAAAATTGCAGTTCAATATCATATGCTTCCTAGCAGTGAAATTTATGCTAATTGCGAGTCCTAGGAATGTTGTGCATAGCTATACCTACATGTGTGAGAAAGATTTCTATGCAGCTACCAGAGATTTTCTTGTCATTAGCGATAGATCCCATGGGAGTGTAGAGAGCAAACATATGGAGGAGGACCTTGCGTCTAACCTATGAGTAATGTGCCTTTGATGACAGCTTGTCTTATGACTTCACCTTTGGTAAAACCAGGCAGAAAGCAACTCCTAAGTACAGATTCTAGGCATATTTGCAGCTAAGAAGAATCCTTGCAGCATGTTAACCCACTAACACTGACATGTGCAAAGGATTCTCAGGATTATGTAGTATTAGGTCTTAATAAAAAATATGTCAAAATAAAAGATAAATAAAATTTTGCACATATTCATACCTGATAAAAATCTGGTAGTAACATTTTGCAGTTTTCATTAAGCAACTGGTAAACAGAAGTGCTAGATTGCTGAGCTTAGAAGGGATGTCTGGAGGTCACCTGACCCAAGCCCACCCCAGCTCAAAGCAGGGTCTACTGTGGTGGATTCCTCAAGTCAAGTCAAGTTAGCGTTTGAATGTCTTCAAGAATGGAGACTCCACAGCCTCTTTGGGAAACCTGTTTCCATGGTCAACATCTAATAAACCACATCTACTGTTCTGCCTTTGTCCATACAAGACACTCACCAATTTGTAGAAAATTACCAGTTAATCAGGCAGGATTTCCTGTTCACAAATCTGTGCTGACTACTCCCAGTCACCTATTTGTCCCTAATATGTCTGGAAATAGTTTCCAGAATTAGCTGCTCCATCAGCTTCCCAAACAACTAAGTTGACTAGCCTGTAGTTCCCTGGATCCTCTTTCTTGTCCTTCTTGAAGACAGAAGTGACATTGGGTTTCTTCCAGTTCTCATGATCTTCTCCTAGTTGTCAGGACCACACAAAGGTTATCAAGAATGATCTTGTAATGATACTGACTAGCTCCCTCAGTACTCATGGATCCCACTAGCACCTATAGACCTGTGTATATCCAGTTTATTTAAATATTCCCTAACAGTATCCTTCTTTGGAAGGCCAAGTCTTTTTTGCTCCAGACTAATGCTAATATACTAATTTACTTGTAGAAGTCCTTGATGCCTTTTGTGTCCCTTACCAGATTCAGCTCCAGGCCAGTTTTGGCTATCCTAACCCTGTCCCTGCACATTTGGATGGTGTCTTTTTATTATATCTGGCTCCCTTTTTTCACCTCTTGATTACTTCAATTTTATGTCTGAGTTTAGTCAGGTGCTCCTTGTTCATTGTACAGATCTCCTACTACTTTTTATTGACTCCTTGATGGTTGAGCTTGAAGGAGGTGATCCTTGAACATCTACCACTGTCCTGGATGCCTATTTTTCCCAGGGCTGGCTGCCATGCGATTCTTCAAAGCAGGTCCCTGAACAGACCAAAGTCTGTTCTCGTGAAGTCCAGGCTTGTGGTCCTGCTTTTTCCTTGTTTCATCTTCTCAGGATCCTGAATTCCAAGATGGTTGCTGCAGCCTAGGCTGCCTCCAGTCTACACATCTCCAAGCTTTCTTGGTGGAAGTATGAGGCACAGCAGACCATATCCCCTTCTTGGCTCCTCCATCACTTGTGTCAGAGGATTTTCATCAGTGCACTTCATAAAACTAGATTGTTTATGCCCTGCTGTGTTGCTTCCTAAGCAACTACAGAAATATAGTTGTGTGGTTTTTACATCTGTCAGAAATCCAAAGAAAAGTAAGAAAACTGCTAAGTTGTAAAATTTTTTCAATAAACATTAAAAATTTATGGAGCGTATGTTTTGTAGTTAGGGATCTTGATACCTGTCAGTATATGCTGATACAGGACAATATTTATTTGGTTTATACACATATATATGTATTCAGAATCCAAATAGGGAGTTTCTTTTGCTAAAATGTCTGTTGTGTGGTTCTTCAAAATGGTGCAGAGACAAATGCCAAATTGTTTGCATTTCCTGTAAACCAGCTGATATTCTGAGCTTACATTTCAAGGATATTTTTTTGATAGCTTATATGATTACTTTACAGAAAATGTCTAAAATCAACAAACCAGAAAAGGATCAGTTTGAAAGGTCAGACAAGAAGTCACATTATTGACTAGGTACATACTCTGTGAACACAATTAACACTAACACTGTAGATTTTAAAAAACATTCTTTCTACAGAAGAAAATTACTTAAAACCACATAATTAGCCTTTACACTGAAAAGGAGGTATAGAAACTGAGGGATCCTTAATAGGAGCTCTGGGTTGTGACAGACGACTCCTGGCATGGACCAGGAGAAAAAACATTGATTTTTTTATCAGGCACGTGTTTCGCAGGAAGTGCCTGCTTTTCTTCCTTTAAGGATGAAGCATGACATTTTCATTATTTCAGTGCTTTCTCCAGCTGTCTTTACAAAATATTTTGCAAAGTTGGTGCCTGGTTTAGGAAAACCAGATCTGAAGGTTTTCAAAATATCCCATGATTTCTTTCTCATTTGTCTTCTAAATAATTTTTTTTTTTTTAGTTTATTTCCCTTTTGGCTTATTTGGAATTGCAGATCCCATGTCTAAATCCATCATTCAGGGTTTGGAGCTGATGAACCTCTGAGGTCTGGCTACATCTAATTTTAAACTGAGACTTAACACTAAATTTCATCTGTCTTTGAATTTTGCCTGACGTTTCTGTGTTGTTCAGTGTCAATATTGTGGCTTAGAAAAGCCTCTAATTAGAACTTCTAATGTAGGAATTCTTTTGCAGTTAAGTACTATTCAGACTCTGAATGTGCACCAAGCAGATGTTGAACTGATTGGTGCTGGTCTTTGAAGAGAAGATGGATTGGCTTGATGATTGTAGATTAGTTATTCGCTAATTTTAAAGGATTAGCTTCTTCACAAGACAAACATCAAGTAGCAGCAGAATAGAGGTTTAACATCATACCTTCTCCCCCCTCCCCCACAAAAGAATAATTTCTCTCAGAAAAATATCTTAATGCCTTGCTTAATCTGGTTACTAAGAGGAAAGGCAATCTCATTGGACCCTTGTGCAGAAGCTAGACACTTCCTCGGAAAAAAAGACTTACATAAATTCATTCATTAATTTGTGCTCTCCCTAGAACATAGATGATATGTGTGTTTATTGTTATGAAAAGCAAGTGCTACATGTAGGAGATAGCATGAGCCAAATAAAACACTTAAAACAGCACCGTAGTATCCAGGATAGTTTACTTATGCTATTCTATTTGCTAGATGGTCATACTTAGAAGGATGTTCTTTTTGCAGGGCTTTAGCTATTACAAGGGTTCAAGAGAAGATGCAATGCCCTTGAAACAAGGAGCACCCCTTGATCCTTTTTACATGTTTCAGTGCATCTGAATACTATTTCTTCTTTATGAGACTGTCACGTCAGGACTGGTTTTGCATGTATCAGCTGTTAGTAACCCTGGATCTTAGCTGTTGACTATGAGGTTTTTAGAATATTTTTAAACTGCAAAAGCTTGGTAAAGCTTTACTGTGTTGATTCTTGTGTCACTGCTGCCATCTTCTGGAAAAAAAAATAATATTGCTGAGTGGGCTTTTTTAAAGTATATTAATAGATGAATTCCGGCAATCAGGAGATGAACAAAATGTGTGCTTCTTGCACATGGTTACAGGAGAAGTCTGAATGGCATGGAATAAAAGTTCATATATGGGATGCCTTGGTCATATTAGGGATATTTTTTTCAAAAGAAATTGGGGAAAGTGAGTGGCCTGATTTCTATTGCAATTCAGCATGAATTAAGCACTGCCTAGTCGCTTAACTCTCATCAGCTTCCCAGCCTGCATGTTCAGTAGTTCATTTCTAGAACCATGTTAATGAATCCATCAGATTTCCAGGTCTGTTTGCACATAAAAATGTTCGGCTAGATGCTCAAATGCCCAGGGCATGCATACATAGCAGCAGTATTATCATATGGAAATAGGTTTGTTGTACTGTTTTAAGGGCTTATTAATTGAACTCCAAAGCTGCTAGAGCAGGAGCTAAAGCCACAGGCAGTAAAATTTATTCCTCATTACATTCCCTGTGAACTGATATATGCATCCAGCAACAAAACATCTTTTTCAAACTTGCCAGAAGTGATACTTTAGTGTAACTTCCAACCATTTTGTTGCAAAAAATCAACTTTTAACATGGCACATGTAAAGTGATGGATCTTCTACAGGAAGACTATTTTAGAGAGAGACGCTGTTATACTTGTTATAAAATGCTTTTTATCACACTTTCTAAAGGCATCTCATGATAACTATAATTTTCTCTCATTGCATCCTAGTTCCTTAAAAATAATGCTTCCTCCTGTATAAAATTTTGCTTTTTATTTTTCTTTGTATATATTTTAGCATTGACAATATATATGCTAACTTTTTTTTCCTTTGGAACATAACTCATTCTCTGACTTTATCTGCTCTAGGGTAAGTACCATATTGTTACAGTGGATTTCTACTACTCTTAAGTGACAGAGATACACAGTGTATGTTTTAATATAAGCTTCTATGTATTATGTATTTAGAAATACAGTGCTCTTTTTTCTATAACTAGTAAGTAGAATCCTGCATTCTTTTATGAGATATTCAAAATATAGAGAATGATGTCCACTAAATTCATTTTTATTTCCTATAAATTCAATGTTTAGATACATTTTGCCTCTTCAGCTGCTTTTAAAAAGTTCTTTATATTCATAAATCGCTAATCCTCTTATCCCTTGCATTAAATTCTAATACATTCCATTAAATTATTTGATGACAGTAATCTTGATTTTTTAAAAAATATCTCCTTATTTAAAAAATCATGTAATTTATTATGAAAATAATTTGTAGAAACCATAAGATTACTTGCATCCATTTTGCATTTTCTTACTCATCCAGGCATTTAATTGCTCAAAATTATATGCCAGTCAGATTTGGTTAGGTGTCTGTACCAGTTACTAAAGTTAATTAAGTGAGAACAGAATTCATAGAATCAGAATAATCAGGTTGGAAGAGACCCACTGGATCATCGAGTCCAACCATTCCTATCAAACACTAAACCATGCCCCTTAGCACCTCATCCACCCATACATTAAACACCCCCAGGGAAGGTGAATCAACCACCTCCCTGGGCAGCCTGTTCCAGTGCCCAATGACCCTTTCTGTGAAATTTTTTTTCCTAATGTNATTGTTTTATGTCTCCAGTCATGCCAGCAACAACCTAATACTGAATTAAATTTCTTTGTCATATCTGTACTACATAGTGAAGCAAGGGATCTCTGTATTTCTGCATTCTTAAGCTAGCTCCGAGCATCTACCCAGCATAACACGGCACTGTGCAAAGACAGTAGTCCGGGTCCCAAATGTGCTGTTGCTGCGTTGGCTACAAATTACTGACATGGCTGTAAGACTTCCAGCAGGGCTACCTTAAAGCTTCTCAGCAGCATAAGCTTCAAGGAAAGTTCTGCTTATTCCGCTTGAAGAAGAAGGAAAGAGACTAAGTTACTGCTGCAATGAAATGAGAAAGCAGAGAGAAGAAACAAGTACACAGGCATTAAGAGCAGAGAAAGATACCCAGCTGTGGCAGCTGGTCCTGAAGTAGGGGTCAGAATCTGTTATAGCAGCTGTTTCTGGGGTTAGGAAAAGCTCCTCAAAGTAGTGATGTTTAACATCTGAGGTCTTGTCACAGTCCCTGTGGCACGACAAGTTAGAAGCTTTGCTCTTTCTGCTTGCTGTCTGCAGCTCTGGTACAGGTGAGGTAAGTAACAGGGACATGAATGTCTTGCTGTGTTTAGCAGCCTGCTGCTGCAAGCAGCTGCCAACTTTGTTTAAGCTTGCTTGGCTTCCTTTTCCAAAAGTAGCTTGATTGGTATAAGTCTGGGCATCCCTTCCCAGCGCTTCAGGGCACAGTTAAAGCTGTGCAGTTCTGCCAGTGCCAACTATGCCTGTTCGGAGATTCAAAACCATGAGTCTACTTTGAAAATTCTGCATAGTTTAATTTAAACTCCTGTTTGCTCATGTAGTCAGCTATCTGAATAGACAATAGCATGATAAAAAACAGGGGGTTGTCCTTTAAATGTATGACATAATCTTGTTACTAACTCTTCTTTATGGACTTTTCATTCTTATTTTCTGCAATAGACTATTAAGTCTCAGTCCCAGCAAACATGCTAGGAACAAGATTGTGCAATACCCTTATGTGTAGGTATGGAGTAGAAAAATCTGGAAAGAGCTTTATCCCTTCTCCCACAGGGGCCTGAAGTAATTTTATCTGAGAGAAACACCTGGGTTCCGCTCTGCTTCTTTCTTCTGTTCTGTCCCTTGCAGCACTTGAATCTCAAGGCAATTCAGAAAGGAGCTGGAAGGAAATAAGATTGCCCATCCACACAGAGCAGTAAATGAGACTTGGGGAGGTCTGGGGCATGTTCTCAGGGCTTGTGCTGTCCATTTTACCAATCCATCTTTTAGGTTATTGCTGCCTAATGCAAGGCAGACTCCAGGAGGGTCTGTTTGTCTGCAGATGCAAATTCATCAGCCCTCATTGAAAAGCCTTGAGATGTACATGCCATCATCTGGATCTTAGGGAGTGAGCCCATGGGGTTTTTTGCAGAAGTTAGGAGGGAGATATTCACTTCCAGATTCAAAAGAAAAACCTTGAAATCTCCAAGGCATTTTGATGTAGTCCTACACTTAAAGCTTTTAATGCTTATAGAAAATTGCCTCTTATAGTATTGATGGCAAATTGCCCTTAGATTGCGAAAGCTGAACAGAGACTGCAGGTATATTTTTGACACCATGTTTTGACAGATTGTCACACTTTTCACACAAGTTTGATTTTAGATGAAATATGCATAGTAAATGTGTGTACTTTATTATAAGGGAAAAAACCCAACCAAATTGCACGCTTTGCAGTTGCATTTTATCTGAGAAAAACAGTGTCATTAAAAATGGATATGTTTTCTACAGTGGCATTTATCTTCTTTGTAGTATTTGCAGGTTTTTCTATAACTGACAGTTGGTAAAGCCACAGATCCTGAGTAAATGTACCTACTACAGGCAGGAGATAGTCCACTTTTAAACTTCCCTGCTGTAAGCACATGAAATATCAAAAGACAGGGCATGTGGATGATGGTCTCACATTTAGTGCTGGATGTAACAAAGTGCCAAAGTAAAATTGACATCAAATACCCAAAATATATCGTTCACAGCAGTAGCACGACAAGAGCTGTGGCATTCGGGGCTGGGGTGGGGTTAAAGGGGTTTTTTTAATTGATTCTGGTTGTAAATAGGTAACAAACTACATAGTTTCAAAGAAACAAATGCTTAATTTGTGTTTTTGAAGGTTTGAACTGTAGCCAAGAATCCATTCTTTTACTCAAAATACAATAAAACCTTTTCCAGTGATAGGTGAGGTCTGGGGGCTTCTCTTAATAAATAAACAAATCAACTAATTAATTAAAATCTGTGAGTATTTATTGCTCAATATAACATTATAATTTATACTTTAGAAAGTGCAATTAGAAACTATATTTTTGCAATCAAAACTACTATAGAAAGATGACTTAGTGTATTTTGGGCAATACTATTCTATGTGTCGTGCTTATATTTTCAATATAAATCCTTGCTTCAATCAACAGCCTAAACTTTGATTGCAAAAGTTCATTTAGGATTGAGACTTGATGCCTTCTAATGTTTCACATTTTCAAGGGAGTTTTTGAGCAGGTGATCATGTTGTCAGATGAAGAGAAGGACATTTTTGCCTTTCTAGTGTTTTAGTTGTGTTACTATTTAATAAAGCTCTTTCCAGGTTTAAAAAAAAATATCAAACCAAAAAAAACCCAAAAAACAAACTAGGTGAAAAAACTTGCTTAACCTGATGGAAAACCAAACCACTATGCATTTGCTGTACATAAGATTAAAATTTACTGATCAGAATTCTTAGAAGCTTCTGTATGGTTGGTGACTACTTTGCATTCCTCCATCATATTTTCATTTACTAAAAAATAAAAATTAATGGAAACACTTTACTGATTATCTTTATTAGGCTAAGTTTTGACCGTATGAAACCAGAGTGTGTTTCTTTTGAGGAACAATCTGAGATGATTAGTGGTGAGACCAATATTTAAAGCCTGTAAATCTTCTCCCTTACAGTGCTGCTGTGTGACCTTGGACAAGTCTCTTTCGTGTGGATCCTCAATGGCATTTGTCTTTCCATGTCAACTTAATTAAGATCATCAAATTTTAGGAATCTGTGATGAAAGATTGCTATGAATTAGGCTTCAGTCACTAAAAGAGAAATAGTCATAGAATCACTAGGTTGGAAAAGGACTTTTGAGATCGTGTACCCCAACTGTACCTGTCCACTACTAAATCATAGAATCATAGAATAGTTAGGGTTGGAACGGACCTTAAAGATCATCTAGTTCCAACCCCTCCTGCCATCATATCTCTAAGCACTTCATCTACGCATCTTCTAAATACCTCCAGGGACAGTAACTCAACCACTTACCTGGACAGCCTGTTCCAGTGCTTGGTAACACTTTCAGTGAAGTAATTTCTCTTAATGTCCAATCTAAACCTCCCCTGGTGCAACTTAAGGCCATCCTGTCTCATCCTATGACCTATCACTTGGGAGAACAGACCAACACCCACCTCTCTGCAACCTCCTTTCAGTTAATTCTA
>WAAB01025417.1:12214-29876 GCA_013389865.1 Piaya cayana
AGTCACTTTGTCATAGAAGGCAATCAGGTTAGTTTGGCAAGACCTGCCTTTTGTAAACCTGTGTTTACTGGGCCTGATCACCCTGTTCTCTTGCACGCGCTTCATGATAGCACTCAAGATCACCTGTTCCATTACTTTCCCTGGCACTGAGGTCAGATTGACAGGCCTGGAGTTCCCTGGATGCTCCCTGCATCCCTTCTTGTAAATGGGCACAACATCAGCCAGCCTCCAGTCCAGTGGAACTTCCCCAGTCTTCCAGGGCTGTTGGAAGATAATGGAAAGGGGTTTGGCAAGCACATCCACCAGCTGCTTCAATATCCTTGGGTGTATCCTGTCAGGCCCCATAGACTTGTGGGTGTCTAGTTGGGCAAGCAAGGCTCTGATCACTTCCTCTTGGATCATGGGAGCCTTAGAAACCAATGTCTGAATACTGTGAATTCTTGATTTTATTCATACCTTTCTTGAAATTGGCTGAGCTGGTAATTAGTACAATTCAATATTAATAATACATTCTTTCCCTAGGGTGTGCTGAGTCTGTAAGCCTGACCAATATTTCTTGCCCATATTCTTCAGAAACCTTAAGAGTAACAGAGTGGCAGAATATGCTGGAGGGCAGAACTGGGCCTACTGCATTTTATCACAGGTAATCTTTTAGCATCCTGTTTCCTCTCACTCATCATGAAGGGCTTAAACTACCTTTGCTAGCTTAGGAAAAGGCATCTAATAAAATGTAAATCCTGAGTGTCACTGAATGGGTAGGATGCAGATTTCTGTATTGATGGCCTACTTTTAATTTCCATTTCTGACTGAAACAGTGTTTGTAATCTGATTCCCTAAAAAAGACTTGTCACTTATTTGTGTTGTGCCCCTGGGATCCAAGACAGCAGGTGACATAGGTTCAGATATCACATTTCATTTTTTTCCAGGTACTCAGTAAGAGTTACAGATAGGGTTACATTTCCATGTTTTTGCATGTAGGCCCTTATACCTACCTTTCTGTATTTACCTGCTTCCTCTTCTTCTTCAATTGAAAACAATACAATATTTGTGGACTATATAACTCAGTAGAACATAATCCTGATCATAGTTGGGATTCCTACATTTAGTACTACTAGTAGTACTAATGATGATTCTCAGTTTGAGACATGCATAGAGAGAAGTAAAACTTAGTTACAAGAGGATTTCTGATCCGAAGGCTTTCAGAAGCCGGAATGAGTATTTTGACACTTTAGGCTGTCATTTTCTGGACAGACACAGATATTTTGAGGCTCAGTCCTTAAAATGTACAGTCCATCATTTTTTGCTGGCTAGCAAAGATTTAGCAGTTTTTGCAGGCAGGAGAACTGCTTTTCTCTACCTTTAGATCACCCTATGATGTAGCAATTTTTTCAAAAGTGGCAGTTTTATCTAGACTCCAACCAGCCTTTACAAGTCCTACAGTCACAGACAACATGATCACTGAGCCAAATAAAGGTAGCTCAAACTGGTCTTGTCAAGTCTTGAAAGTAAGAACTGCATGAGAGGTAACAATGTTTTTTGAAGCTACATTTATTTAACTACCAAAATTTTTAAAAGTGGCAGGACTGACATTCAGGGATTATCTGTACATAGGTTTCACAAACTAACCTGGAGAAGAATTACTTGCTAAGCAGTACTGAGGAAAATGTTTGTTTCCTTCCAGTCAGCAATGGTGAAATGAATCTGGAGTCCTTTGTCCAGCTCTGGGATCCCCAATGCAACCGAGACTTGGACACAACTGTAGTCAGACTAGCAAATTGCCGAAGATGACTAAGGGACTGGAGAATCTCTCATATAAGAAGAGGCTCAAGGAGCTGACTCTGTTCAGCCAGAAGAAGAGAAGAATTAGAGGAGTTTTATCCATGTGTTCAGATACATGATGGGGGATATAGAGGAGACAGAAACAGTGTCTTCTAAGTACTGCTGAGGAGAGGAGGCAATGGGCACAAACAGAAACAAAGGAAATTCTACTTAAATATAAGAATTTTCTGGAACAGACTACTCGGAGAAGCTGTACTGTCTCCTTGCTCTAGATGACTCTTCTTTCAGCATGAGGGTAGGACATGCAGCATTAGGTGTCAGATTAGAAAATAGGGTACTTTTTTTTAGGAGGTCTTATTTTCCTAACACTGAAATATCTGTCAGTATACTTTTGTTAGCTAAGTTGAAGTGTATATCTAAAAGGATACAGGCTTCATTACTACTGGCAGCCCTTTAACTTATTAACTCTTCTCTACTGTATAGACTTTGTAATTGCTAAATCAGTCCTTATTGTCAACATAGTTACATCATGCCAAAGACTCAATTGATGCCTTTTGGTCTTGCTAGGGTCACTTTATCATGAAAATTCAGAATACTCGCTTGAATGTCAGCAATATCATTCTTTGTCAAGAAGATAGCATGTTTCGATCAAAAATTTGTAATTTCTCTGCGTCTCCCCATCCTAACAATAGTAATTGTAATTAAATGAGGGTAGACTTTCGGGTAAATTTGGCCAATCATTTTTTCCAGATTGCTGTCCTCCTGCACTCTGAATGTCTAATTTGCTTTTATTTGCCCAGTATGGAATCTATTTCTCTACCATGTAGTCTTCATAAGAAAACAGTCAAGTTTTTTCTCTGCTATACAATGTTACGAATGACTTATTATGTTTTATGTGAACTATTCTTTGAAGGCTGTTGTAAAGATTTTGAAAGCACACTGCCACTTTGTAGGATCTTCTGTAATCTGTGCTAGCACCTTTCCTGCTAGGCTATGAAAGAAGCCAGGGCATGTTTTGTGATGTTGCATGGAAGTAAGGTTCTGGTTTTGTGAAGCAAATTTGTGCATTTTAAGGAGGTATAAGAAATTGGCCTGAGGTCCTGAGTAGGAAATAAACAGAGCCTGCATTTAGAAAAGACTGCTTGGAAAGGAAATATAGAACTCTCAATCTGTGCTATTTGATTTAATTTTAAGAGGAGTCCCATTTACGTATTCATCTTTTCGCCCGGAAACTGCAAAAAAAAATTTTTTTTTTACAAGCTCACTCTTAAAACTTTTTTCAAGTAATGTTGCTTGACAGTAAGAAGAATTTTCTGTCAGGTTGAAATACTGTTCCATAATCTGTCACTGATCAGCTTACTCATGTGAGATACTGGCTTTGCTTTGGTTTTTTGTCTCTTATCTGGAAAACACTCAAGGCAAAATCAATATTATTTGTAATGTAGATTGTGATTGGTCTTTCTAAAAGCCAAGAACTGTTATTTTATTCCAGTGCTGCATTTAACTGCTATTTCCTGCAATGCAAATCTGAAATTATTCATAGCTTCTGCAAGTTTATTTTACCCAATTAACTAGAAAATGTCATTGCTAGGGCCAGGGTACAACAGGGACAAGGAAATAACCCTAGAAAAGCCTTGCCCTTTCACAGCACCTCCTATCTCTAAAGCTCCTCTCTTTAAAATACAATTGCCTTTTGCAGAAGTGGTTGATAAGACTAGGAAAACTCTGACTGTTCAGAAATAGAGCAGGAATAATGATTTGTTCAGAACAGGGCTGATTTGATGGTTAAGGAACAGATACAATAAAGTATTCTGGTACATAATGACAAAGGCCAGCTGCCAAGTATTCCAGTGCCTCAGACTGCCAGGGAAATGCAAAGAACTTCAGAATTGCAACTTAAAATAGTCCAAATCTAGAACCAATAATTGTTTAAAAGACATGCAAACACACCCAGAACTAAAAGTGAGAGAAGTCATGAATTCTGACCCTTGAAATCCTCAGATCAGTTCCTTTTTCATATGCTTTCCTCACAAAACTAGCAACAACCTTGTCCCTTTATAAACTTGTCATGGACTACTGACAGTAATCCTCATGTGCTGCAGATGCAGTTCAAGTGACTGCTGCTACTTGTGGAGTAAGATCTGAGAGCTATTCTTTCACCTCTTTCTACCTCCTCTTTAACCTTCAGCCTGCTTGTGAGGGAGAGAATGAAATCTCTCCTCTCTTGATGGAATAAGAGGTTTATGAAGAATGAGCTTGAAGAGAAACTTGCCCAAACATGTGCTTGTGAGGGATGGAGCTGGTAAAGAGAACCCATGTCATGAGCCTACAGCTGCACTCTTGCACCAGCTGTCACTGTCCATTCTCAGTTGCTCTTATCTTCATGACTGGTTTCAACTGTAATAATCTGGATTTGTAAATGTGCAACACTAAATCATCAAAGTTATGGAGATTAAGGAACTTCTTTCAGTCCTTATTCTCAGAAAAACGTTCGTTACATGAAACAGTTACAGAGAGATGACAACCCTTCATGGTTTTGTCTTTTGTTTCACTTACAGTCTGATTCTGCTTAATACCCATCTCCACCCACTTAACCTGGAAAATAAGTGTAATGTCCTCACCTTGCTACCAGCAACTGCATTTTTACCTCTTGGAAAAATATTCCTATTGTCCATTTATTTTACCAGCTAGAGCTTTCAAACTCTATGACTACTGTGCATTTGGTCTAGATGATTATATGGGAGCAATGTCATGTCCATAAGAGAAGACTGGCAGGTTTTACAGCCCACTTCATTATGCCTTACAATCTGTCTTTTAATGTGGGGTAGCAAAAAGCCTATTTTTTTTTCCTTTCTCTGCTTTTCCCTACTTTTCTTTCTCTCCTTGAAAATATTTATGAACTGGCCTGCATGCGAGCACAGCAAAATAAAATCAGAAGTAGAAGCAAATATGAAAAAAGTGATAGTTCATTGTTTTAACTTCTGTTCCTCCAATGTATCTCATTTATCCTTGTAATTTTAATATACTGCATTTCAACAAAAACTATTTTCTATTAAGTATAACTTAATTGTATCTTCAGCGCTTAATATATGAAAATAAATGCTAGGGCCTTTTACAACACACTAGTTTACTTCTAGAATATCAAATTCATCCATGTTAGAAGAGGTGTTCCTTTGCTGAAATAGCTCACTGACCCTTTGCAGGACAAGTTTCAACAAAGTACAGTGGAGCAAAATATTATATTTAGGCTTAATCTATTTATAAATCAAGGGGGGAAATGGCTGATTTGTAATTAGAAACAATTGAGGCTTTTATCTTCTAAATTAATAAAAAAAATAACATCAAACTATTTGTAGCAGTCCTATACAAGAAACAATTTCTGTTGTCATTTTTCGAGACTTAATTATTAAATGGTCTCATAATAATGAAAGGTGATTGTAATTCATGAGGACTGTCTGAAAAATTATTTCAATATTCTGAGAACATGGATGAAAACATTAACTGACAAGTGTTTTCCTTTAAGGAGGACAATGGCAGGTTTTATGAAACCTGTGACAAAAAGAAAGCAATCACAACACTCTGAGCTCAAATATTTATAGGTAATATTTAGTCTCAAGCATTCTGTCCACACAAGGCAGATTTCCACATTATTTAATTTATTTTGGGAAAGCCCAGGCCTCATCCGAGTCCATTAATGTCTAAGTGGTATGTGACACATATTAGCATTGATACCTGATTGACACTTGTCCCCTATAAGTCTGCCTCTGAATTCTGTAAGTCTTAAAGAATAATAGTATACACTACTGTAACTGAGAAAGTGTTAAACTAGCATTTAATCCGGAGTTTATACACATTATTAAGGCATTGAAAGCTTCATTTTATAAACAGAAACTATTTTTCAAAATATCAATATCTTACTATTCCCTTACAGAACACCATTAAAAAAATAGAGCCCTGGCAAGTTCTAGACACTTTTCAACATTATATACATTCCTCTGAAGGTCTCTTATTTTCCCCAAACACGAAATTCTGTGGAAATACTGTATCCTTAATAGTTAAAGATATGGTTAAGGGAGTCGAATCTTTACCCGTATTCAATGCTCAGTCATGAAATTGTGTTACTTCCTTCTCTTTGAAACCGATTTACGACAAAAATATTGAAGGTTCCCCCTCAATTTCTACCTTAACATGGAGAAAACCCCCTAAAGAATATGCCTGCATTACGGGGGAGACTTTTTATATACGGGGTTTATTTTAATTTAAAAGGAAAAACAAAAGTTTGCCGTTCCCGGGGTCTCTCTGGCTTCACAACGCGGGGTTAAACACATCTTTTCTCTCTCATCTGGGGTCCCAAAGGCAACAAATTCCCCCGAGTGAGAGTCCAACGTCTTCTCTTCACATCCCGAAGAAACTGAGGTGATTTCGTGACACGCAGTTTACAAAAAATTTGAATTTATAACTCCGAAGAAACACAGACTCGGAGCACGAAAAGCTCTTCCTGGCTAACAGTTAGGCGGGCTCTGCAAAGCACCAATCACAGATCACCGCTTCGCTATAAATTCAGGCATCGGGGTTACTGTAGCCCAATTACTTTCTTTTGATTAGGAAGAAGTCTCTGCAGCGATGTCGGAGACCGCTCCCGCCGCCGCTCCCGCAGTCGCGGCCCCCGCCGCCAAGGCCGCCGCCAAGAAACCGAAGAAGGCGGCGGGCGGCTCCAAAGCCCGCAAGCCCGCGGGCCCCAGCGTCACCGAGCTGATCACCAAGGCCGTGTCCGCCTCCAAGGAGCGCAAGGGGCTCTCCCTCGCCGCGCTCAAGAAGGCGCTGGCCGCCGGCGGCTACGATGTGGAGAAGAACAACAGCCGCATCAAGCTGGGGCTCAAGAGCCTCGTCAACAAGGGCACCCTGGTGCAGACCAAGGGCATCGGTGCGTCTGGGTCGTTCCGCCTCAGCAAGAAGCCCGGCGAAGTGAAGGAAAAAGCTCCCAAGAAGCGCACGGCCGCGGCCAAGCCTAAGAAGCCGGTGGCCAAGAAGCCCGCCAGCGCCGCTAAGAAGCCCAAGAAGGCTGCTCCGGTGAAGAAGAGCCCCAAGAAAGCCAAGAAGCCGGCGGCCGCCGCGACCAAGAAAGCAACCAAGAGCCCCAAGAAGGTGACTAAGGCTGCCAAGCCCAAAAAAGCGGCGGCAGCCAAGAGCCCGGCCAAGGCGAAGGCGGTGAAGCCCAAGGCAGCTAAACCCAAGGCGACCAAGCCCAAAGCAACCAAAGCGAAGAAGGCGGCGCCAAAGAAGTGAAGTGTTGAAGTGGAAATACTTAAACCCAACGGCTCTTTTAAGAGCCACCCACTATTGTCCGAAAAAGGGCTGATGCACTCCGTCTCCGAGCTCCGTGCCTGCAGCAAAGCAGACCACACGCCACTATCCGTGTGGAACGTTCGTCTGTGGAGTGGATGGGACGTTAAACTTCTGGCAGTGGTCACGCTAAGACTTGGAAAAATAAAGTTTACATTCCTTGCGAAAACGCTTTCTAAAAGCCCAGTATTTCCGAGCACCGCAAGAGGGTATCTGTGTTAAAGGGACAGCTCCGGGCGGGTCTGTCTCTGCGGCGCGGAGGCTTCTTTCTCTGCTTTAAGCAGCGCGGTTCCTAAGAGCCCCGGGGAGATGGCCACACCTCTTAGTGACTGCGGTCGGGAACTGTCAGCACGGCTCCTTCCCTTCCTTGGCAATGACATTGCCGCTTGGCAGCGCTGTCGTGGGACGGGTCTTGATTTCTGCGTGACTTTCCCGACCTGCTTTTTTAGAAGGAGCTTGCCGGGGTGGGGGGCGGGGAGAGCTGCCTGCGGTCCCCTTCTGCACCCGGTGGCGGCGCAGCTGGAGCGGCAAGGAGCTCTGCCTGGCAGCTGTCCTGAGTCTCTTTGATCCCGGAGCTTCTGCGCAGAGCGCGGAGATGGAGCGGCGGGGAGCTTCCCAGTGGCTCCGGGAGCGCAGTCTGATTGGCTACTGGGAGAATCCGCAGCCGCTCATTGGGCGATTGGAAAATTTCGAAAAGCCCGCGCTGGCTCCGCGGTTGCCGGGAATCCCGGGTCCACGCGTCCCCGGGCAGCTCGTTGTACCGGAGGGACCAACCCATCTCAGAGGCGCCCTCGCTAACTCCTAGTCCTTCTCTTCTGACCGACAAAGCTGCTTCCTCTCTTCTCACGCAGAAGGGAAGCAAAAAAATTTTAAGCTTAATTTATCCCAGCAAAGCTATGGAACAAAAATCGTGAGGGAAAACCTCATCATTTTGTGGGATGGGTGTGTTAATGTAGGTACTGGAACCTGTTTTATTTTTGGTGGTACATGTGGTATATTATGTGTCACGTTGCACTTAAACAATACTGTTTACTTATTGAAAAAAAATTGAATGCTAATTCCTAAGAACATTTAACACATTTGAATTACCTTGAATAAAAAAAATTATCAGGCACTTCCCAGATAGCTTCAGTCACTTCAAGCTGTTACATGTAACTGATTAAAGAAGCTTATTTGAACTCTATGGTTTAACACGCTTTCACAACTAATAAGACCAAGACATTAACATGTTAAAGCTCTTTCGGGGAGTATGTGGGTGGCTCTTAAAAGAGCCTTTGGGTTCAAACTGAGGATGCGAGGCGCTCTACTTGGAGCTGGTGTACTTGGTGACAGCCTTGGTGCCCTCGGAGACCGCGTGCTTGGCCAGCTCGCCGGGCAGCAGCAGCCGCACGGCCGTCTGGATCTCCCGCGACGTGATGGTCGAGCGCTTGTTGTAGTGCGCCAGGCGCGAGGCCTCGCCGGCGATGCGCTCGAAGATGTCGTTGACGAACGAGTTCATGATGCCCATGGCCTTGGACGAGATGCCCGTGTCGGGGTGCACCTGCTTCAGCACCTTGTACACGTAGATGGAGTAGCTCTCCTTGCGGCTCCTCTTGCGCTTCTTGTCGCCCTTCTTCTGCGTCTTGGTGACGGCTTTCTTGGAGCCCTTCTTGGGCGCGGGAGCGGATTTGGCTGGTTCAGGCATTTTAAAGACAAGTTAACACTCGAGCAGAAACTGATCAGTAGCTAAAATGGCCGCAGCGCCCTCTATTTATACAGCCGTTATGCAAATACGAGGACTCTAATTTGTAGGATGCGATTGGTCTATAACCCGCACTGGGTCGTGTCTTTGTCTCTGACTGGTCACAGCTCGATCCGTCTTCTCATTGGTTCTTTGAGCAACGTCCGCTTTGAGCCAATCACCAAGAGCTCATCCCGCTCGGGGAAGGGATAAAAGGGGAAGAAGAGTTGCGTCAGTATGATTATCTCAGCCTTGTGTTCCGACGGAAGGTTTGTGCTTTTTTTTTCCTTCTAATTGCCGGTGAACATGTCGGGCCGCGGGAAGCAGGGAGGCAAAGTCCGAGCCAAGGCCAAGTCGCGATCGTCGCGGGCCGGGCTGCAGTTCCCCGTGGGCCGCGTCCATCGGCTTCTCCGGAAAGGAAACTACGCGGAGCGGGTCGGGGCCGGAGCCCCCGTCTACATGGCGGCCGTGCTGGAGTACCTGACGGCCGAGATCCTGGAGCTGGCGGGCAACGCGGCCCGCGACAACAAGAAGACGCGCATCATCCCCCGCCACCTGCAGCTCGCCATCCGCAACGACGAGGAGCTCAACAAGCTGCTGGGCAAGGTGACGATCGCGCAGGGTGGGGTGCTGCCTAACATCCAGGCCGTGCTGCTGCCCAAGAAGACCGAGAGTCATAAGGCTAAAAGCAAATAAGCTCTGCGAGCCAAGCTGCTCAGACTCGCAACGTATCATAATAACCCAAAGGCTCTTTTCAGAGCCACCCACTTCCTCAGAAAAGAGTTGTGTTGCTTTTTTACAAGAGTGCTTTGGTGCCAAGTGTTTCTCAATGCTCTGCTTTTGTCAGGGAGCTAAAAACTGGCAGTGTTTTAAACTTCCTTTTAAGTGTTTCTCCCAGAGAGGAGTTTGAGTATTGTCTGCTTATTTGCTTTCTAACTTCTAATTATTTTAGGTGAAAGAAAAATATGTCTTGTGTATTTCTTGGGTTTGAGTGCTTTAAAACTGCTCGACTTTCATAGCTTTACCGGCTACTAGAATTGTGAAATGGGTAGAGGGAGTAGCTAAGACAAGACAGGAAATGGCTATGGTGTGAAAATCAGTAGACCACTTCAGACCTGCATAAATAATTTTAAGAATTAGGAAAGGCTTTCTTTGTAGACTTTTCTTTAAAAGATGCAGAGCTGCACTTTGACTTAACATTATTTAGAAATAAAATTAGAAATGTCTTAGGGGGAAATGGTTCACTTTGATAGTGATCCTTAACTATTCAGACCCACAACAATGTAGCATCTTTCTATTCAGAAGAAACTATGTTCCTGTTTTAGTGGGATTTTCAAACTTGCTAGATTTCATAGGTGTACATACCTATTCCTTGTTACATCAGTTAATAGCATGTAACATTATTAGAATTAATTTTCTACATTGCTGGCACAGACATCACATAAGAACACAATGTTAAAGTTCTTTAGAGTCTGTGTTATAAGTTATGATAAAGACTGTTTAGCTGATTCCTCTTGCTAGGATTTTCCTAAAAGCTGCACCTCATTGTTTGCTGCACATTGTGTTGAGACCATAACTCCACTCTGTACAGCACCTATACCCTCCCCATATCTTGGAGAGAAGGAGGAATGCTGTGGGCCTGAAGGAATAAAAACAGAACCTGTAGTGAGATACTGCCCAACCCCAGCCTGTAGCAGAGAGGTTTTTTATTTATGACTGTACCATGGCCAAAGTGGGATATTTGGGATCATTTGTCCAGAGAAACAAAGGAAAAGAGCACCACACTATTCTGACATGGTGACAATATCTGTGTCTAAGGTTTTTGTTTGCAAGTAGATATATTTAGGGCTGTAATGCTTCCATTATGCCATTTTATTGATCCTCACTAGCTGCAGCTATATGTCTCCTGGCACTTATGTTTGTTTTCTTGAAAAGCTGTAATGATATATATTTAAAAAGTGTGTTTTAACATGCACACATATTCCACATGTCAGAAGATTATAATAATAGAATAGTTTGGGTTGGAAGGGACCATCAAAAATCTTCTATTCTGACCTCCCTGCTGTAGGCACAGACAACTTTCACTAGACAAAGTTGCCCAAAGGCTCATCCAGCCTGACTTTGAACACTTCCACGAATGAGACATCAGGAAATTCTATGGGTAGCCTGGTCCAGTACCTCACCACTTGTTAAAAATAAATTAAAAAAATATATATTCCTCTCTTTCAGTTTAAAACTTTTTCTCTTTTTCTGTCACTAAAGGCCTTTGTAAAAGTTTCTCCTTTCTTACATAACCTTCTTTCCAAGGCTGAACAACCCCAACAAGCTCAGCTTTTCTTCATGAGACAGATATTCCATTCTCCTGATCATTTTGTGGCCCTCCTCTGGACCCATGCAAACAGTTTCTTGTCTTCCTTGTGCTGGAGACCCTAGAGCTGGGTGCATTATTTCACATGGGATCTCATGAGAGCAGAGCAGAAGGGTAGAATCCTCTCTCTCCACCTTCTGGCCATACTTCTTTTTATGCAGCTCAGAATGTGATTGGATTTCTGGACCACAAACACACATCATTCTATCAAACCACTGAAAGTTCCCAGAAAGACCATGAGGCTGATGGCATCTTGGCTTGTNAAATCTTCTATTCTGACCTCCCTGCTGTAGGCACAGACAACTTTCACTACACAAAGTTGCCCAAAGGCTCATCCAGCCTGACTTTGAACACTTCCACGAATGAGACATCAGGAAATTCTATGGGTAGCCTGGTCCAGTACCTCACCACTTGTTAAAAATAAATTAAAAAAAAATATATTCCTCTCTTTCAGTTTAAAACTTTTTTCTCTTTTTCTGTCACTAAAGGCCTTTGTAAAAGTTTCTCCTTTCTTACATAACCTTCTTTCCAAGGCTGAACAACCCCAACAAGCTCAGCTTTTCTTCATGAGACAGATATTCCATTCTCCTGATCATTTTGTGGCCCTCCTCTGGACCCATGCAAACAGTTTCTTGTCTTCCTTGTGCTGGAGACCCTAGAGCTGGGTGCATTATTTCACATGGGATCTCATGAGAGCAGAGCAGAAGGGTAGAATCCTCTCTCTCCACCTTCTGGCCATACTTCTTTTTATGCAGCTCAGAATGTGATTGGATTTCTGGACCACAAACACACATCATTCTATCAAACCACTGAAAGTTCCCAGAAAGACCATGAGGCTGATGGCATCTTGGCTTGTATCAGAAAAGACATGGCCAGCAGGTCCAGGGAGGTTATTCTCCCTCTGTACTTGGCACTGGTGAGATTGCATCTTGAATCCTGTGTGCAGTTCTGGACCCCTCACCACAAGAAGGATGTTGAGGCTCTGGAGTGAGTCCAGAGAAGAGCAACAAAGCCAGTGAGAGAGAGAGAGCTGGGGTTGTTTAGCCTGGAGAAGAGAAGGCTGAGAGGAGACCTCATTGCTCTCTACAAGTACCTGAAAGGAGGTTGTGGAGAGGAGGGAGCTGGCCTCTTCTCCCAAGTGACGGGACAGGACGAGGGGGAATGGCCTCAAGCTCCTCCAGGGGAGATTTAGTCTAGACATTAGGAGGACGTTTTTCACAGAAAGGGTCATTGGGCATTGGAACAGGCTGCCCAGGGAGGTGGTTGATTCACCTTCCCTGGAGGTGTTTAAGGGATGGGTGGACAAGGTGCTAAGGGGTATGGTTTAGTGTTTGATAGGAATGGTTTGACTCAATGATCTGGTGGGTCTTTTCCAACCTGGTGATTCTGATTCCAAAACCCTCTAATTTCGTTGATTATTCTGCTCACTTCAGTAACTGGAGTTTTCTCCTCTGTGATACTTGGGTCCACTTCTTAGCATTTCTTGGTTTTGTTTTTAGCCACTAGTGATTTACCAACTGTGATCCCTGTGTTGCCATCACCATTGGGGCCTCACATTTAAATATAGATGTCCTATAAATCAAATGTAAAGTACTATAGATTATATGAAAAGTAATACCAGAAGATTTACCAGTAAACACTCATGGCTTTCCAGCAAATTTCACAGGATGAAAGAATGTAGTAAAGCAAGTTTAAATAAATGAGCTTTCTCTTATTTATATATAAGAAAAATATTAGTAAGGAGGAAATCCGTACCATATGGTTTCTTAGCTGTATCACTTTGTTCCAATACATCTTCACATTCTTGAGAACTTGCAATGCAAAAAAAAAATTCCAAACAAGCTCCTCCAAATGTTCTAGATGTGTTATGTTTAGGGATAACTCAGTGTCAGCCTTCATATGAGAATTCTTAGAATTGCATAGTTTAAAAGTAAAATTAAAGGCTCTTGTATACTTTTTCACTTTTACTTTGTTTACACTGTTAGGAATAATACACTAGTAAGAAGATTCTCTGTGATTTAATTTGCATATTGCTACTACAGCTGCAGCAGAGACATGAATTTCAATTGTCAAGCAAGCTTTTAAGAAAATTAAGGGCACCTTTCCTACTGTATATAAAAAACTCATGTTTTGGGTTTTTTTCAGAGTTTTTTGAGTTTGTTTGGGGTTTTTTGTTTGGTTTTTGGAGGTTTTTTAACTACTTATGTATTTTCTCATGCAGTCATGGTGAGCTGTAACAAAAAAAATGCAATTTTATATTTTCAGTATATTTTATTAAGTAATGAAAATATATTTCACTACATTATATTTTAAGAAAGATACAAGACCACTGTTCTGATTAAAGCACACTTAAAAGGTTGGGGTCTTTTTAATTGAGCAGGGCTTTGTAAAGATTTCCTTTTTCATATAACTTGCACTGTGTGTCCAAACGCATGAACAACATGCAGTTTCTATAATCTGGGGACTGGATGATTAAACCTTGATCCAATTAATACTTACTGTATCAAATCCATAGTATATGCAATCCATAGTACACGCAATTACAACTGCATTTTACCTAGCAGCAAAATTTTCATCCCACTTTAACAGTAGTTTTTCTAAGAAAAAGCTCTGGTCTGTGAGAGAACTGACAACATCACTAACAGAAACACTTGGGAAACATGTCTGTGGCCACTTGTAGCAACATACAGGCAGAACTACTGTACAGAAATGATATTAAAGTACACCCAATGTGTTCCACACTTTGGGGAAAGGGGGTTACAGGTAATTAACATGTAAGCTACTTGTCTTACGTTCTACATAATTTACTTCTTCCCGTAGTCTCTTTAAGACAATTTTCCAGATCTTCCAGTGGTTATATTGCTGGAGGGAAAAGTTATACAAGGACACTTACCCTGTAATTAGCAAGTGTTATGTAGCAATCATGGTTCTGACACCTTAAAGGATTTCATGTCATTCCTTTAAGATTCCTTTAATACTCAGAAGGTGGGGGTTTTTTTAAATGCTTCAGGAAACATACCTAGACACAGATGTTCAAGTCTAAAGAACAAAGCAGACTTCATGCAGCTAAATGGTCAACCTGGCAGATCTACTAGTGAAAACCTCACCGACAGAATAAACTAAAACTGTATATTAACTGTTCAGTCAAAAAAGAAAAAATGCACATAATCTAAATTAAAGCTACTTTTGCCTGCTTGCTACATATATTGAGTATTGGTTCTTTCACTTTAATTGTTTCAAATGACAGTTTGAGTGAAAAAGGAATTTACAGTGAAAATCATAGAAATTAGCAGTCTGGGTTGTATTGGGGTTAGGTTTTTTTTTTTTTTTTTTGGACACCGGTAATTAGTAAATAACTGAATCACACTTTCTCACGAGTCTAGGGAATATGTTCTGCCAAGAAATTTCTAGAGATCCTGCATAAGTTCCAGAAATTCTGATCAGAAATGAAATTACATAAACCACTCTACAAATTTTAAAATATATAATTATTTTTAAGACAGACATGTTTGGAGTGAACAAAATACTAATAATATAATTTGGTGAATACCATAGCCATATAACTTCTATTCTGATTGTGTAAATAACATTTAAAATCTTAACACGTTTAATTTTAAAAGACAGCCTCATAACACTATGAGTATTTATTCATCCACTTTAGAAATATAGTCCAACATACTGTAAGCATGATCTACACCAGGTTTGCTAACAAAAGTGTGAAATTCATAGTCCAATTTCTGGACTGCTCATTTGAGGAAAAAAAATGGTTATTAATAATTTTTCAGATGTCATACGGGCATGGGAAAGCCTTTGATGTTCTTTCTCTTGCCGGATCCAGCTGCACTTCCCTGTTTCAGAGGCGGTAGCTGCTGGGAGCGAGCCCAGCGGCCTGCGGCCAGCACTTCTCACGGGATCGCACTGCAGGGCCGGGGATGGCTGGAGAGAAGGGCGAGCGGTTCCTCCTGCTCTCCCAAGCGCAGCCGCTCCGAGTTGCCTTCTTTGCATCATCAGGGCCAAAGGATAACCATCGAAGCTCCTCATCGACAATTTATTTTCCCTGCAGCTCAAGGGCCTCGCTCCCAGCACCCTCTCACACAGACCTGCAGGTCGCTCCGTGCTGAACGCTCGGTACCCGGCCCCGAGGGCTGCCCTTAGGAGGAGGGGGCAGCGGTGGGAGCGCGGCAGCCGGAGTCTCCAAACCGAAGCCAACAAAGAGCGATGCGCAAGAAAACTCCCTCCGCGGGCTCCCCACCAGCACAAGCGAGGACGAGCAGTGGGCGGGGCGGTGGCGCCGAGCGCGGCCCCGGATTGGTCGGATTTTGCCGCAGACCCGCGGGCACCGAGTGGGGGGGACGGGACCGGGACGCTCGCAGACCGAAACGCGGGGGCGGGCGTCGCCCCTGACACCAGCGTAGAACCAGAGCTGCCTCGGGACAGTCACCCGCGCGGGGGAGGCACAGGCTGGACGGGGCGTGGAGGGAGATAAACACAAAGAAGCTCGGAGAGACAGCGGGCTGGGGAGGAGTGCGGAGCGACCCGAGAGAGGGGAGAGCAGGGGGGAGCCCAACCCCGCTGGAGAGAGGCGGAGCCGCCGTACGCGTCCCGCGGGCCGGGGAAAGCGACTCGGCCGCGTCTGTCGGGAAGCCCGAGTTGAGCGGCGCCGGGGGAGCCCGGGGGCGGCGGGCGGGGAAAGGGCGGAGACTAAGGCCGAGCCCCCGCCCCCCGGCCTCCCGCCGCAGTCCTCAAACAGGTCGGCTCCCAGGCAATATACCGCGGCCCCGCGGCTCCGGTGGCGTCGGTGTAAGCCTAAGGGTAACGCTGCGATGTCTGGCAGAGGCAAAGGCGGCAAGGGACTCGGCAAGGGGGGTGCCAAGCGCCACCGCAAGGTGCTGCGCGACAACATCCAGGGCATCACCAAGCCCGCCATCCGCCGCCTGGCTCGGCGCGGCGGTGTCAAGCGCATCTCGGGGCTTATCTACGAGGAGACGCGCGGCGTGCTCAAGGTCTTCCTGGAGAACGTGATCCGCGACGCTGTCACCTACACCGAGCACGCCAAGAGAAAGACGGTCACTGCCATGGACGTGGTGTATGCCCTCAAGCGCCAGGGTCGCACCCTCTACGGCTTCGGTGGCTAAACTAATCTGAAACATTACGCTTTTAGAATACAAAGGCTCTTTTAAGAGCCACCCACAAATTTCAATATGAGAGCTGTTTATTACTACAAAACTATGCAAACGGGAAGTTTATATATGTCTTTATGGTGCTTTGTCCTGTTTTCTGTTGCTAGCAATTCCAACTCTTTTTAGGAAAGTGTGGGGGGCTCTTAAAAGAGCCGTTTGGGTTATAGTTTAAAATTGTTTTACTTGGAGCTGGTGTACTTGGTGACAGCCTTGGTGCCCTCGGAGACCGCGTGCTTGGCCAGCTCGCCGGGCAGCAGCAGCCGCACGGCCGTCTGGATCTCCCGCGACGTGATGGTCGAGCGCTTGTTGTAGTGTGCCAGGCGCGAGGCCTCGCCGGCGATGCGCTCGAAGATGTCGTTGACGAACGAGTTCATGATGCTCATTGCTTTAGAGGAGATGCCCGTGTCGGGGTGCACCTGCTTCAGCACCTTGTACACGTAGATGGAGTAGCTCTCCTTCCTTGCTCTCTTACGCTTCTTGTCGCCTTTTTTCTGCGTCTTAGTGACAGCTTTCTTGGAGCCCTTCTTCGGTGCTGGAGCAGATTTCGCCGGCTCAGGCATCTTTAAGTTATTTTCTGAGCTCTTCGCTATCCCTCAACATCAAAAATGGCGCCTCCCCACCTCTATTTATAAGGGCGTTATGCAAATTAGGGGATTGTAAATGCTTCTTTCCTATTGGAGCAAAATCTACTAGCGTAATTATTTATTTCCATCCTATAGCCGTCACAGCATTGGTGCTGCATCTGCACTCATCGCAGTGCTTTGCAGTTACGGCGATACCGAGGCTGCCTTCACTAGGAAAGATTTTATCTACATGAAAAAAAAAACAAACCACCCTGCATTATGTTTAAACAGTAACTAATTACTGAAACGACCGATATTAGTAAAACGCGAATTTTACTGCACTGGGATTTTTCTTATAACAAAGTTTAGAAAGAAGTTCTTTGTAACAGGTTTTAAAATCTGAAACGGGTAATAGCTTAAATGAGTTAACGATACATGTGAAGTAAATGTGAGCTCAAGCTCAGTAATAAACAGCTCTCATATTGAAATTTGTGGGTGGCTCTTAAAAGAGCCTTTGTATTCTAAAAGCGTAATGTTTCAGATTAGTTTAGCCACCGAAGCCGTAGAGGGTGCGACCCTGGCGCTTGAGGGCATACACCACGTCCATGGCAGTGACCGTCTTTCTCTTGGCGTGCTCGGTGTAGGTGACAGCGTCGCGGATCACGTTCTCCAGGAAGACCTTGAGCACGCCGCGCGTCTCCTCGTAGAT
>WAAB01025418.1:5024-17330 GCA_013389865.1 Piaya cayana
TTTGGATATTTCTATTCACTTTTTCTACAGATTATCCTATTTTCAGTTTTCAACCATTTCAGAATATATTCTTCCTATATGACATGGCAAATTTTGTCCACACATTTTACATTCCAAATGTGATTGTCTATCACTTAACTAATTCTACATGAAAATTCAATTCTACATGAAAAATTCATGGCTAGAAATACAGCACTAAAAGACCAGGACCTTGCACCGTGATAAATTTCTTACAGAAAACAGATCAGTTCTTAGTAGAACAAGACTCTGGATGAGATGATCCATTTAAGCCAGGTGTTAACAGAGTAACATAAGACTCTTCAGAGTGATTAATTTCTGATCAAATTACACATCCCAGTCTAGGTCTTCAAGTAAGGTTCAATTAATTCATTGAGTTGGTGTATGTAAGCTCTTCCAACTTCAATGCCCATATATTTAGGATTGGAAGAGTAGAGATGAATGAGTCCTTCACAGTTTCCTTTCTGATGTAAAAAATGACATTTTTTTTCATTCCTGGATTTTGTCTTTACCATAGAGTCTCATTTAATTGTGGATGAGTATTTTTGGGTATCATCACCTGTCATATCTATAAGACTTTTTTCTTGCATGATATTCTATTTAGACCTAACTCAAATTTTTGTACCAATGTAGACACGTTAAGATGGATTAGGACTCTGCAAATTGCCTCACAACTCAAGATTTCAATATTTCATTAAAGTATATCCAAGAAGATTCTTGTATAAATAAGGCTTAACACTGAATTCTGATTTGTTTGCTATGTGCAGCAGATATGTTGACCTTTTATTTTTAAAAATTGTATGACCAAACCCAGTAGATGAGCAATGAACTCTTTTCTTTCCCATTTTACAGAAAAAAAGGGAGGTTAACTGGATAAGAGATCTATCCTTAGCAGCTTTGCGTGTCTTTCAACATTGATGTCTCCCTTAAACATTTCTGTAAATTCCAAAATGCCTCTCATCACCTGTCATCTTCTGTTATCATAGAATCATAGAATCATAGAATCACCAGGCTGGAAGAGATCCAGAGGATCATCAAGTCCAACCATTCCTATCAAACACTAAACCATGTCCCTTAGCATCTAATTCACCCGTGCCTTAAACATCTCCAGGGAAAGTGAATCAACCACCTCCCTGGGCAGCATATTCCAGTGCCCAATGATCCTTTCCATGAAAAACTTCCTCCTAATCTCTAACCTAAATCTCCCCTGGCAGAGCTTGAGGCCATTCCCTCTTGTCCTGTCCCCTGTCACTTGGGAGAAGAGGCCAGCTCCCTCCTCTCCACAACCTCCTTTCAGGTAGTTGTAGAGAGCAATGAGGTCTCCTCTCAGCCTCTTCTTCAAAGACTCTTGAATATCCACTGCAGCGTGGAAGAACAGATTTCAGAAGCTATTTACAGTTTCCTCCCAGTTTGGTACCAGTTATCTATAGTTACACCTTTATTGCTAGGAAACATGATGAGTTACAAACTTAGAGAAATGTTTACTTGGTCCTAGATGTGGGTATAGGTCAATGACTGAGGTCCCTACATAAATCAATAACACTAGAATAGGCTAACACCTCCTTCTGGGCCACACATACTTCAAGACGGTGAAAACAAGGATGAAGGAGCCTTTATTGCTTACCTTTCCAGCATGAAAAATCAAATGCAATTTGTCCATATTAGTGGGCTTATTCTCTGTCCGATATCTGGTGTCACTAAGATGGGACCCATGCCTATGCCTCTGATTTTAATAAACACATTTGCTAGGTCCAATAGTTTGGTAATTTGTACAGAAAATTAGATAAAATTTTCCCTAAATACCACTGGTTTCTCAGGCAGTTCAAAACAATGCCAGACAGCTCTGCAAGTAACTGCAGCATTTCTGCAACTGAATCAGTCTGGAGACCAGCGACCCTTGCTGGAGTGCTCCGTTAACTGCTTCAAGTCTAGGCTGTTCACTGCCTCCAAATTCCAAAGCTTCCTACTTATCCTCTTCAGCCTCCCTCCACATTCTTCCCTATCCTGCTACCCCCTTTCTTCCTTCCATTCTCCTTTTGAAATGTTCAGTATAAAGTATCACGCAGTGATGAATGGACTTGTTTTTCCTATTGAAAACAAGGACATCCGTGCAGACTCTCCAACAAGAAGTTTTGCCTTGGAGGCTTACATCTGCTCTCTTAGACTTGTATCTATCCTCCTTTCCTTCTCTCCTAACATTTCCAGAGGTGCCAATGGATTTATGATACCTGTGACTTTTCAGTGGTCTATTCTGAAAGCCTAATAAAGAGATGGAAGCTGTTCTTTGTTGTTGTTGTTGTTTATAATTTGGCAGTCTCCTCATTATCCTTGCCATCCAACAAGGGACCCAGATGGTTGCTGCCTGTTCCAGTTATGTTGAATAGTCTGTGGGAGCTTTTGGAGCTCTTAAACAGCCTCCTTCTAGGCTGCATTCAATGCCATCTGTAAATTAAATTAAATAAAATTTTGAGGTGATATTTAGAAAGGTTTCTCTGAGGCATTTGAAGTTCATCAGGGATGAACTCATCCTGCTTCTATACTGTTTTTCCCCCTTTTTTGATGTCTCCCCACCTCCTTTCTCGTCCCACCTTCCCTTCCTTTCAGTTCCTCTTCCACTCCCATATTCTCCTGTCTTTCATTTCTGGGTTCTCCCTTGTCTGGCAATAGGGATATCATCCCATTGCCTCTGAGAGCAGTGCAGTGCTGTGTAAAATTGAGGTTATTTCTCTGAGAAGTGTTGTAGCAGCTTTCTTGCAGCAGTTTAAAGAGGAATTATGGCAATACTATAAACATTAAGATTAAAACATAAAAACTGTATCTTATAGAACAGCTGTCTTTTAATTTGAATTAATAATAGGGATAAAGTTTCCTTAAAGTGACGCTTCAGGGAACAGGAACTTCACAACTTTTCCATAGAGCCAAATAGATGGGGAAGAAATAAAAAAGACATCCCATCCTTTTTTCCTAGGTTATTTTTTCCTGTAATTATTGACAACCCACTATTAGGCTTCAAAGACAAAAATAGTTCTTAGGCTGTCTCGATATCAGATCAGAACTATTCTTTTTCCCTTGGCAGCAGTTTGGGAAGATGATTCCTCATAACACCCGAAGTCTATAATTGTCAGATCACTCATTCCCATAGAGAAGTCCAGGAAGGTGGTATCTGCCCTTTGATTTTTTCTCTTCCTTTTTTGTTTGTTTGCCTCACTTCCACTCCATCCCTAAATGTCAAACAGTGGAATACCTGTGGTTTTGGGAGGGAAAGAGAAGGGTAATAGAAGGGGTTAATTCAATCTACCCTGGTGCAAGTAATGCCAACTTTAAACTCTCGTTCTCTTTAAACTCTCATTTCCAAATGGTATGGGGTTTGTGATATATGGAGGCCCCAACTGGGAGATGGGTCCCCATGTGTGAAGTTCTGTACAAATACATCAAATTCCCTGACTTGAAGACCTTACACTGTAAGTAGAGAAGACCAGGGAGAGGCTGGGGGGTATAGGCAGAATGAGTACAATCTTTGTTTTACAGCGAACAGCTAAATTAAATGGTGTCCCCAGTGGGCTGAAAGAAATCTGAAGTAGAAATGGACATTGAACATCGATTACCTGAACCTCACTGTTTTGCTCATAAAGCAGTTTAGTCTTCAGGCAAAATCTGGCCTGAGGTTTGATCTTTCAATAACATTCTTTACTTTCTTATCATTTTCAGAAGCAATGGGCTTTCACACTGATACATTGTAAGGTAGACGAGGCACAAAGGAAGAGCAATTCGTTGCCCATTCATATGCAGCCGTGTCTTGTGCAGAGCACAGCAGGTATATAACAGCTACCTAGCCATACTACTGAGAATAAAGAAGACAGTGTTTAGCAGGTATCTGGGCAGAATGACTAGCAGGTGGGGTCTAACCTTCGTTCTTGAACAGAAGTGTTATCAGATTTTTAATGATCACAGAGTAGGCAAAGGACATACCGCATACACATATTCCCTCTCTTTGTGTGCATCTGTGTATGGTTACAAGATCACCTCTGTCTCTCGCAGCTGGGCCATGCCTAAGAGAGTAGAATAAGTGATCTGCTAATAGAGGATAGTAAAAAACTCCTTCAGATCAAAAGATAAAACTCGGTGCCTCTTCTTTCTCTTTATTTTTCTTTTTTTNTGTGCTCGCTGACTGCAGCAGATGGATTCATTACTAGGGCTGGTCAGAAATCTTTCAACACAATGCAGGTTTTTTTGTCTGTGTGTGAAAATGATGAATCATCAAAACTGAAACTTTTCATGAAGATACGGCAGTGTAGAGAAAATTTTTGTCACAGCAGTTTTCATAGCTCCCCACTAGGGCTTGTGATTAAAACCAGAGAAAGCAAAAGCTTCTCATCTTTGGTTGGCCCAGAAGCTTATTCTGCTTATTCTGAACTGTTTCCTTTCTGAAGTAAGTGTATTAGTTACTTTGCTATCAAATTATAGAGCAGATTTCCTTATATATGTGTGTGTGTGTGTGTGTGTACACAGAGAAATGTAAACAGATTAGAAGAACCTTAACAAGAATTGAGAGAAAGATGATGGCATGCTGAACACTGTTAAATGAATGCAGGTCATGTCCTCTATTAAAGCCACCATATGTCTTTTTGGAGTCAGAAAAGCATTTACAAACTCCATAGGGAATGGCTTGCTCATTACAGAAACTTCTACCCAAATCCACCAGATCCTGTTCCTGTTTTTAGCAACAGAAGTCACCAAAATAATCCAGAGGGACCAATGCTCAAGGAAAAGTCTTGAAGGCAAAGTTACTTAGCTCATGACCACAGCTGAAGAGTAACATTTTACAAGGAAAGGAGGTCATGAGCCTAGTTATCTGCTCATGTTTATACCTCGTAAAGCCTTTTCCCATCTGACTGTTTGTTTAACTTGTATATAAACTATTGCTGATTGTACTGCTGCCTTTGGGATCCAATCTTATGCATGACTTACCCTGTGCATAAAGAAGTTTGTCTTGGACCTCCTTAACAAATGTTCAGTGTAGGCTCTAATCAACAGAGAGAGAGAGAGAGACTTCCAACTGGAGCTACAGCCAGCAAGAGGCCTATTTAGAAGACGGGCAGGACACAAACACCTTTTTAAAATAGGGCAAGGCAGCTTGCTAATGGGCAGGATTTTGGCCCTGAGGTTTCAGTTCATGACAGTTACACAAATGACAATCCCAAAGTAGCAATGGGAGGAGGAAATCAATAAGAATGCCAATCGGTGGGAACAATAATAAGGAGCAAATAAAGGACTACTGAGCAGTAAAACATTAAACTGAGATTTATGTGGAGCAGAGTAGAAAGGAAGAGAAGGAAAAGATGTCAAAATTTCTTGCCTAAAAATAGCATGGGAGTCGATAAAAAGACATCTCAGTAATGGAATAAGAGCAAGTAGACCTAGATAATGTTAACAGAGAAGGTGAGATAAACTTTACCAAAGCAAGAATATGAATAGTCCCAAATTACTAAAATGGTCCATGATACTGATTGGCAGCCCTGCCTCTTCCTTTGGGTTTTAATTACAGGCCAGTTCTAGTGCATTTGAGGACTTTCCATTTCTAGAATCTTTCATTCCCTCTGTAGTGACTTGCTTCTGATTTAGAAATATTTTCTCTTTGTGGGAAAGTAATCTTCTAATATATATTCAGGAAATATCCTTGAAAGACACCTGACAGAGACTATTTTCTGAACAATTCCTAACACGTAATCATACCAAGCCTATTGTCTAAGCTGATTAACACACTGCTACTCAGTGTGTCCTCACATCCAGAACATTGTCTAAAATGAATAAAATTATACCAATATTTGCTGATTTGAGATGTAAATTAGGTTTACGTCATATCCAGTTAACTTCTGAACCTTCCTACTGCTTTTTCAAGACACTGAAGAAAAGTGTATTTACTGCATCATGAAAGATATAGGTCCACAGTTTAGTCACTTACATCAGCTTTTTCAACGTTTTTTAATTCAAAGACCATTCATCCTAAAAGCATATGAGACAACTTATGCAGAGTTGTTAATATGGTTTTAATATTACAAAGAAATGAAAAATAGGCTAAATTGTAAATGTTTTACTATTGTTCCCTCATAGTAGCTTGTCTGCTTTCTTGCTGACATTCATGTATGTGTTATAAAATGCAATGATTAAAAAAATATGAAGATTTCATTCCCTGTCCTTTTGATATCATCAGTCAGCTCAGATCATGGACAGAGAAACTTTGTCTTAGTATTCCTTATCCTTTACCATAAGGCAAATACAGGATTCTTCACCCGATCCCTTCTCCCCCAATGTGTATTTTCACACTACATCCAAAATTAAATATCACAAATGTTTGGTTTTCATCCATATTGTCTTTTTGCTATCCCCTTTACAACTAAAAATGTCAACAAAAGCCTGATTGTCTTCCATCATTTTTTGTATTTATTTTGTAAGAAACTTATTAGTACACTCTGTCAGGACAAAACTTTCCATCAAATGATCACTCCTTATTTGCATACCTAATAGTCCCCATTGACAGACTCTGAACTAATTAGCCCAGCAACTGTAAAAAAAACTCCTGTTTCCTATTTTCAGAACTAAGAAACTAATGGCTAAGGCATTAGCAGAACAATTAAGTAATAAGAAAATAGTGTTAAGACTGGAAATTGAACAATTGCCACAATCACCGTAATAATGACTTGCAGCTAAAAAAGTTAAAGTAGACAAAAAATTAACCCCCACACTTTTTCTGTGGCCTACAAAATAGAGATATCCCAGACCAAAAAAATAAAAATAAAGAAATAAAAGAAGGAAAAGATATATACGTTACATAGTTGCTCCAGTTTAGTTGTTTTAGAGTGTGTGTGTTGGTTTAGACTTTAATATTAAAAAAAAGCCGTTCTGAGGACAAATAAGCCAAAACTCTGCCTACAAAATTTTCCCTGTGTCAACGTGACTTATACGTAGATTAAACAGCAGTGAAAAATGATGAAATGTAGGCTGTTTCATGTAAAATTTACGTCCTTGAGTACTTTATTCCTTTTGGTTTTAAAAGACATTTAGCGCCTAAGTCTCTTAAAAGTCATGGATCTTAGGACTGTGGTTCAGGTGTCCAACCAGTGATCTCTTGATGTAGGTGTGGTGTTATCACACTTTCAGTCAACAACTCCTGCAAAATGTATTTAAATGTGTTAGACATCTATAGTCAGGCAACAGATTTTTGCTGCAGCATATTTCCATTCCTTTTAAGAATCTTATTCAGCACCTATTTATAATTTTTCTATCACCCAGAATAATGCAATTTTAAAAAACGTTGAGTTTTTCAGGTACCACTTTCACCTTTTTCTTCAACAAGTAGAATATATGATACGTTAATTGGACAGCACAGTCTTTTGCAAATATATCCATTCTGAGACACTGCCTCAGTGAGGCAATTATTAGAATGAAGAAATTCCATATAATACATTAAGTGTATTAATCATAGAATCATAGAATAGTTAGGGTTGGAAGGGACCATAAAGATAATTTAGTTCCCACTCCCCTGATATGGGCAGGGACATCCCACTAGATCAGATTACTCAAGGCCCCATCCAGTTGGCCTTGAACACCTCCACAACCTTCCTTGGTAAATTATTCCAGTATCTCACTACTCCCATGGTGAAGAAATTTTAATTAGGATCTAGTCTAAATCTGCCCCTCTCCAGTTTATGCCCCTTCACCCTCATCTTGTCACCACAAGCCTTTATGAGTAGTCCCTCTCCAGCTTTCTTGTAGGCTCCTTTCAGGTACTGGATAGTTGCTATAAGATCTCTTCTCCAGGCTGATTAAACCCAACTCTCTCAGCCTGTCCTCATATGGAAGGTGCTCCAGCCCTTTGACCATCTTTGTAGCCTCTTCTGGACTTGTTCCAACAGCTCCGTATCCTTCTGTGTTGAGGATTCCAGAATTGGACCCAGTACTCTAGATGAGGTCTCACAAAAGAGGAATAGAGGGGCAGAATCCCCTCCCTCATCCTGCTGGCCATGCTTCTTCTGATGCAGCCTAGGAAATGGTTGGCCTTCTTGCCATTAATGATGGCAAGCTGCCAAATAGAAAGTCAAAGAAATTTTGCTTGGAGTTTTAAAATAAATTTTTTATCCCTCCCACCCACTGTCTTTTCAAATTCCCAAACAGCGAAAAATTAACAAAAATTATACCAACATTTTTTCTTGAACATTAACACATGGTCTCAATTTCCAATCAGTTTGGGGAAATGTTAATGGCTGAAATGTGTTCTTCCACACACAAACACTTCCCTAGGAGAATTTTCATAGGATAATTAAACTAACTAGATAACAAAGGCAAATATGAATGAAAAATGACCTTCTATTAAAGGTTTTGGAAAATAAATCATTTTTCATTTTTGAATCCAGCCCCTCAAAAAAGCTGTTGGCATTTTAATATATTTATTTGCTTTTTCTTAGTATCTTTATGTCCTCCAAAATTCATACCCACTACACAATCACAGAATCATAGAATCCCTGTGATGGAAAAGATCTTTGAGATTATCAAGTCGAAACATACCTCTCCGCTACTAAATGAAGTCACACTTCTCTTTATAATATTAAAATTTAAATTAAATTCATTCTTTTTGGCTCCAATTTTTGGAAAATAAATTGAAAAAAAATCTTAAATAATATATCGTCTGAAAAAAATGGAAAGAAGTAGCACTCTCTAAAAAACTACCACAATATTTTAGTTTTTATTTTTAACTTCTACTAGCTGAATTATTGATTTACCCAAGCCATCTAAGATTAGATTTTAGTACAATGAACATGGGAATGGTAAAACTTAGTTCTTGAAAAGACATAATATCTTGCCTTACTTATGTCCATTACTACTCTGAATTTTGTTAACATTGTAATGAAGATAGCAATATGCTTAAAGCTATGGAACTAAATAATGATATATTTATAAAAATAATGGAACTGCCTAATTACTTAATGCTAAGAACATCGACAACTGTTTTAAAAATGTGGTCACATTATCTAGCTAAGCACTAGCAGGAGATATAATATCTTTAAATACCTTTTATTATAGAAACATTATTATCATATTAACTACATGCCTGTAATAACTTGCATTAAAAAGTACCTTAGGACTTATTTTGCACCTACATTTCTTTAATTTGTTTTGGTTTTCTTTCTTGGTCTCTTTCTAAAATAAAAGATTCTTCAAAGAAAGCAAGCATGAAAAATCCTTTAAAGAATTTCAGGTTTCAAGGTACACAATGACATAGTTAATCCTTTGAAATTCAAAAGCATTTCTTGCAGGACTGAAGACCACTCTGTGCTACAGTAAAAAGAAGAGAGAATTCTTTTATTTCTTTGTATGTTTGTAATTAAGAACGATTTTCATTTCTTGTCAGTCTGTAAAACTCTACCAATTCTGAAAATCATATTGGAGAGAGATTACCCTTCAATCTCAATTTATCACTCTCTGCTATGTCAGGAATACATCCTTGCATAAAAGCTGTTTCTTTATACACAAAGCTTGCCAGTTGATCTCTGTGTTGTTTGTCAACAGAGAAGGCCTTGTGGAGGATGTGACAGTTGGAGGATGCCTGGGACAAAGTGATCACAAGATAATAGGTTTTTAGGTTCTAGGTGAGGTGAGGAGGGGGATTATCGGAACAGTCACATTAAACTTCCAGAGGGCAGACTTTGGACTCTTCAGAAGGCTTATAGGAAAAGTCTCATGGGAGACAGTCCTTAAGGGTAATGGAGCCCATGAGGGCTAGGTGCACCTCAAAAAGTTGATCCTAGCAGCTCTGGAGAAAGCCATCCCCATATTCCAGGAAAGGAGGTGTTGGGGGGAAAAAGTAGCTTGGTTCAGCAGGGAGATATTGAGACATATCAAAAAGAAGAGGAATATCTACGAAATTTGGAAGAAGGGACAGGCATCTTGGGTGGACTACAGAGGTCTTGCAGAGACAAAATCAGGAGGGGTAAGGACAAGGTAGAGATTAGATTGGTCAATTCTGTGAAAGATAACAAAAAAGACTTGTTATAAATACATTAACAATAAAAGGAAGACTAGTGAGAATATACAGTCACTATTGGATCCAGAAGGAACAACGGTGACACAAGATGAGCACAAGGCTGAGGAACTTAATGCTTTCTTTGCCTCAGTATTTAATTATAAAGAAAGTTGTCCCCTCTTTATGCACCCCCAGGAGCTAGAGGAGAAGAACACAGCTCCCATGATCCATTAGGAGGTGGTCAGAGCCTTGCTTGCCCAAATGGACACCCACAAGTCTATGGGGCCAAATGGTATCCATTCAAGAGGATGGAGCTGGCGGATGTGCTGGCCAAACACCTTTTCATCATCTTCCAACAGTCTTGTAAGACTGGGGAAGTTCCACTGGGCTGGAGGCTGGCTGATGTTGTGCCCATCTACAAGAAGGGTCACAGGGAGGACCCAGGGAACTACAGGCCTGTCAGCCTGACCTCAGGGCCAGGGAAAGTCTTGGAGCAGATGATCTTGAGTGCTATCATGAAGCACATGCAAGAGAACCAGGTGATCAGGCCCAGTCAACATGGGTTCACAAAAGGCAGGTCCTGACAGGCTAACCTGATTGCTTTCTATGACAAAGTGACCCACTTGCTGGATGAGGGAAAGGCTGTGGATGTATCTTCCTGGACTTCAGTAAAGCCTTTGACACAGTTTCTCACAGCATTCTGCTCAGGAATCTGTCAGCCTCCAGCCTGGACAGGCACACACTCTCCTAGGTGGAAAACTGGTTGGTTGGCCAGGCCCAGAGAGTGGTGGTAAATGGTGTTAACTCCAGATGGAGGCCAGTTCCAAGTGGGGTTCCCCAGGGCTCAGTGCTGGGTCCAGCCCTATTTAATGTCTTCATCAATGACCTGGATGAAGGTATTGAAAGCACCCTTAGTAAGTTTGCAGATGACACTAAGCTGGGTGGAAGTGTGGATCTGTTGGAGGGTAGGGAGGCTTTGCAATGGGATCTGACCAGGCTGGACCGCTGGGCGGAGACCAATGGCATGAGGTNTGGTACCTCACCACATGAAGGATGTTGAGGCTCTGGAGAAGAAGAGCATCAAAGCTGGTGAAGGGCCTGAAGAAAAAATCTTATGATAAGTGGCTGGTGACAAGACAAGAGGGAACAGCCTCATGCTCCACCAGGGGAGGTTCTGACTTGACATCAGAAAAAAAATATTCACAGAAAACTCATTGGGCACTGGCTGCCCAAAGAGGTGGTTGAGTCACCTTCCCTGGAGGTGTTCGAAAGACAGGTGGATGAGGTGCTGAAGGACATGGTTTAGTGTTTGATAGGAATGGTTGGACAATAATCCTGTGGGTCTTTTCCAACCTAATGATTCTGTTCTTCTTTGATCCTGTCTTAGTCAGGCCCTTGTCTCTTCACATACCACACTCTTGCTACATAGCTATGCTGGCCTTCATCATGTAGTAATTCTGAGACTATTTTGGGGCATCTCAGCAGAATCCTGAAGTAATCTTCACCTGGCTCTGCCAGCTACTGTGGCATGGAAATGAACATAAATATGGATATACTAAAATAATTCTGAAGAGTTACTACAGCCAAAATTTGAGCTTGACTTTGGAGATGAAAGACTGGTGAATTAGCACATTGTGCTTGCCCATTACACTGCCTGATAGGAGACAATAACAATCCCAAAACTTGCCTGATGCAGCCAAAAATCATGACACAGAAGCAGTGGTGTTTGTTTCTTATCAGCAGGGATCCTATTGCTGCAAGCTCCACAGTGTTTTGGACTCTGGCTCTACTCATTAAACCATTCCTCTTGCTCCACTCACCAAGCAGCTTACAGAAGGCAAATAACTATAGCATAGTCATTTGACTGTAAACAATTATGGGACTCAATGTCCTGTAACTTGAAGGAGGGGAAAGCCTCCTACTCTGACTGAGCTGATAATCAGTAACTTTGACAGTGGAAAACTCTGGCTCTGGAAAATAAATGAAGCTGGCTTTTAGGACAATTATCCCACTGCCATGTTCCACCATGAATTGTCTTCAACTGGGAGATTATTTATTTAACAGGTCTGGCAGTCCATGAGATCCCAATGTCAAAAAAGAACTGGCATAGACTATTCAGCGTTCAGCTTGACCATTGCAGTCTAAGCAAAAGCAAAAAACCATGTCATGCTGTATGCTGTTTTGAATCTGACAGTGAGAGTTGAACCATGGTTGGAGATAAGTGATTGAGCAATGTGGCATTTTTATAAGGTAGATTTTGTGATGTGAGT
>WAAB01025419.1:0-26000 GCA_013389865.1 Piaya cayana
AGGATGAGGGACTATGGGTATAACTGGAGAAGGCAGATGTAGACTAGACATAAGGATGAATTTCTTCTCTATAAGAGTGGTGATAACTGGCGTGGTGAATTTGAGAGTTCAGTGACTTGGCTTGGCCAAGCAGGAGCTGCAGTTCCTCAGAAAAAAAGGGCCATAGAATCATAGAATAGTTTGGGTTGGAAGGGTCCTTAAAGATCACAAAAACACCGTTGCCATCCAAACCCTTTGGTTTGTTTCTGAATATCCAAAGAGATGTGCACAACAAGCACTGCCTTCAGACCGCCATTGAAAAGGTGTTGCAGCATTGGTGTGCGGCCAGAATTTAGGGGTGGAGGGATTATTGCCACAATGAAAGAAAACTCCATTCAGGGCAGATTTTGCTTGCTTCCTTCATTTTTTTGAAGCCAAACTGCTGGCCCACAGGAGGGTAATTCAGCCCGTACAACCAAGTGACTCAGTTAAAGTATGCAAACAGAGCAGTGCTGTCAGGCTTGGGCACGAGAACCAGAGGAACCTGAAGCTAAAAATACAGCTCAGTGATTCCTCCAAGCCCTCTTAGACTGATGGGACCGGCACACACAAAACAAGCCACTGCCTGACACAGCATTAGCATCCAGCCAAGCTGAAGGGGAGAAGCAACTGAGCTGAATTCAGGCGCACTCGCCTATTTTTAAAAGCTAATTCACTCTTTGTAACTTGCAGTGTAAATTCATTCACATAGAAAGCACAGTGGTGTCTCTCGAGATGATATATTTAACCCAGCACTATCTTGACACTCTATTTAGTTCTTACACTGTTTTCACACGGGAAAGAGCTCAGTTTGCTCAGGATGCCATCCGCTTTCTGTCAGAATTCAGCCATAAGTAGATCACAAGCTTCCATTGGTTCATTGATGGTTTGCAGTGGTGTTAGAAGCTGCACTTTTCCCCTTACAATCTGACCAACCTGTAATGAAAAATGGAGGCGGGGAGGAGCAAGCAAATTCTGCCCTGGATTTTTCTTTCTTTTTTTTTTGCAATGAACCCCAAATTTAGCCTCAACCTCTTATGTTATGTTATCCTTTTGAATTGCACTCCTGAGATCAGTGCTCCATGGTGTACATATCCCTTAAGTAATCCCAAATTCCATCACTTATTTCATAGAATTGTGGAATCATAGAATAGTTTGTATTGGAAGGGACATTAAAGATCATCCAGTTGCAACCCCCCTGTCATGGGCAGGGACACCTCCCACTGGATCAGGCTGCCCGAGGCCCATCCAACCTGGCCTTGAACACCTCCAGGGATGGGGCAGCCACAGCTTCCCTGGGCAACCTGGGCCAGTGCCTCCCCACTCTCATCATGAAGAAATTGTCCTCAGACAATGTTTCTTCTGATGTTATTCCAGGACTGATATCAGGCTCCTTTGATGCATCAAAATTCCCCAAAGAACAATACTCAACTTTCACATACAACCCTTATCTGCATGTATATATTCTTCCTCTCTGCCTCCAAGGAATAGCTTCCTATGATCTTCCAATGTTTATTTAGGTCATTTTTGTCTCAATCCAATTTTGTCTTTGGAGAAGAAAGCCTACATATGTTTCTTCAGATGGCACTCTCCCTCCTGTGCAGTCACAGTAAATACACAGCTATGAAGTCTTTCCTCCGTGTAAACACTGAAATACAGAGAAAGCATCCTAGTTATCTTCAAGATTTACCCTTGGGGTAGCTGCTCCCCTTGAAGTCTGTATTAGCTTTAACATTCACTTCAATTAGCAACATTAACCCAACATCGAGGCAATTTCCAAAGCCTCCACCCAAGTTTCTGTGACTAGATTTTGCTTCTCCCGAAGTCTCTAAAGGCTTATTCTGCATATTCATGTGAGTGCAGGGATCCCTTTGTAAGGTCCCCTTGCTGTGATTAACACCTGCCTTGCTACAACCAGCCACTACAAGGTTGCGAAAGAGGGAAAACAAGGCTGTATTTTTGTCTAATTATCAGGCAGTGAAAGTTTTTCTGAGGCTGCCAAGTTGGTATTAGGGAGTCTGCTGAATTTCTGATGGTTTCTACAGCTTGCCACGAGCCAGTTATCACTCACACACACAAAACCATCTCGTTCTTCAGTAGAACAGCCTCCAGCAACACCCAGCTCAGGAGGCGGGTTCGCTTGCTGCCTTTCCAGCTCCTGAAGCCAGAGGGACTGGATTGAAATGGGGCTTGAGCCAACTTTTCCCATGTGGTATGAAGAGGACAAATAAGTAGCCTTATGATTCAGTGCACGGGCTTTGGGAGATGCTAAATTTCTGCCCAGGGTTGCTGTTCTTTTGTAGGCACTAATCTGCTGACATGGTAACTGTGGATGGGAAAGTGAATCCTTGGATAAGCACAAATTTCCATGGTAGGAGTCTGTGTGAGCAAAAAAAAAAAAGCCCCTTCATGCCAGCAGAGCCAGGTGCCAAATTCTGCTCACTGTAATTTCTCAGTGAAACCACTTATCTGAAAAGGCAGGAGGAAGCTGGCTCTGGTTCTTTGCATAATTAAAGGCCTGGTGCTCTGAGCATGTTCCTTTGGAGCAGAAACCTCATTCCCCCACTTCCCCACTCCCAAGAAAACACAACTTCGCTGGAGTGACTTGGAAGTGTGTAAGACCATAGATAGGTCCAGCATCAGCTCCAAGGCAGGTGCCTTTCAATATTCACATCTACACCAGTGGGCACAAACCTGGTACTTTAGCCATGAGTATGAGCCTGGGAGATGAGTATTTACATCTCATCACATGATTTAAAAGCTGCATTAAGTTTTAGGAGCAAATACTCCTATATTCATATACATATATATATATATGTCTCTATGTGTGAGAGTGTGCATGAAAACACACAGGTATAGATGAGAGGGGGTTATTTATATCAAAAGCAGACACTTATTAGGAAAAAAATATATACCTGAGTATCTGGGGATGTTTCAGTGTGGCTGCTCAGGGATTTCTGGCTGAGAGATTCTTTTTTCACCCAGTGAAAAGCATTTATTTAACCAAACCCCTGGGAAAGAAGAAAGATTGGACTGTCCTACTTACATGAAATAATTTGTTTTTAAAGGGTTTTTTTTATTCCTAAGTGGACATCAGTGGCCAAGTTTAATAATCCTCTTAACCTCCATTTGTAACTTGTCACAAGAAGGTGAGAAAAGGTCTTTATGCTCTCCCTTGGAGAGCAAAGCAAACTCTTCAAGAGAAAAATCATCCCTGTGTTACAGCTCTGCTATCTGTTTCAACAGCTTCACCACATGGACTCTTGGCTTGTTTCTCACTATTCAGCTTTATTATTCACACTCCCTCTTTGTTTTTTTTTTTCCTGACTACCCTCCATGTGAAGGATATTCCTGTACTTTTTACCGCTTTCCTTAATTTTTTTGCCCAGAAGCTTGGCCAAGAGTAGCTCCCTACAATGTCTACATGGGGACGGGTTGTTTTTCCATAGGTCTGGGATGGGAGAGGCAGCAGGTACAATCCCTGGAGGTGTTTAAGTCACGAGTAGACGAGGTCCTGAGGGACATGGTTTAGTGTTTGGTGGGAATGGTTGGACTCGATGATCCGATGGGTCTCTTCCAACCCGGTGATTCTGTGATTCTGTGTGATTCTGTAATCAAATACAGATTCATAGAATTGTTTGGATGGAAAAGACCTTTGAGATCGTTGAGTCAAACTGTACCTGTCTGGTACTAAACCAGGTTCCTGAGCACTTCATGTACCTGTCTTTTACACACCTCTGGGGATGGGGACTCAGCCAATATAGCTGCTCAAATTTTGGAGGAGAGCCTTTTAAAGAGAGATTGAAAATCATTGAGCTGAAGACCATCACCCTCATGGCTCATCTGTGTGGTCCTGCTACTATGAGTGTCAAAACATGGTATTTTAATGTGCTCAAAATGATTAACTAGCCATAAATTGGCTAGTTGACTTCAGCAAAGCAGGAAATGTGGCTGTCTTTTGACTTTGTCTCATTGGAGCAGGGTGAGGGTCTGACCATGCTGAGCCAATGCTGATGGTGGGAGATGGGGCTAACACATGAACCCACTTGCATTGCCCTGAGCTCTAGGAGGAGTTCTTTGTGGGACAGGATTGTACAGCTCTGAAAAGATGGATTTTCCTCTCCTGCTCCCCAGCTCACAGTGGTGGGTTCTTACGCTCCTGCATACAACTGATGAACAGCTCTTGTCTGCTCACTCAACCAGACAAGCTATTTTTGCATGAGTAACCCTGAAACTCCTAACAGGATTGAAATTCTGGCAATAAGAAGGCTGTGCTCTGCATCCAAATAGAGTTACAATTTTACTACTGGGTAGTTTATATTCAGGTACTGCTGCCAAAGGACCTAGTTACAGGATCAATGGTGTTAAGAAAGCAGCAAATTAACCAACAATTCATTTATAATATCAATTCTGTCTAGAAAAACGCCTGTTACTGTTGGTGCTGGAGCAAGCCTAATTGCTCAAGTGGGCTGAAATGCATCTTCTGCGATGTTCGATTCCTGCTGAGGTGCTGTGGGTAGTGGTATCGAGAAGTATTATCATGGGGGAGCATTAGACATTGTCTGGATGAGTTCTTTACAACACGGTATTGGCATATCTGTGGCAGCAGTGGGGGAGGACATAAGACCTTGACACAACAGTCAAATCCAGCCCTTTCCTAGGCACAGCATTTCCATCCCAACACCTGCCAACGCACAAGGATATCCCAGCATCACATGCACAGAGCTGGGTACTGGAAATGCCCCAAGCACCCTGCAGCAAATCACTTCTGTTGTAGCTCACAAGTCTGCAAATACATGTCAGATCACAGTAGAAACATGAGATGTGGCAACAGTCAGCAAAGAGATGGTGTCAACAAATACGAGTGCACTTGTGGCCTTGTGCTCCCAATCTCTGTTCATAGATCTGTGATAGATCATATCATAGATCAGATCTGTGCTGAGCTTTTGCTGATCTACACCGAATTATCATGGCTGATGGTCTGTTTCCTTTGCCTGGGGCACTTTGGGGAGGATGGACAGCATGCTGCAGGTATTGGTAGAATCATAGAACCACCAGGTTGGAAGAGACCCACCAAATCATCGAGGCCAACCATTCCTATCAAACACTAAACCATGCCCCTCAGCACTTTGTCCACCTGTGCCTTAAACACCTCCAGGGAAGGTGACTCAACCTGTCTTCCCAGCACTGACAAGGGTGGAAGGATCATTCCTTCCGCCTGCTGTTACCAGTGAAGCCCAGGAAGCTGCTGACCTTCCTTGTCATTGAGGACACATTACAAGCTCATCTTCACCATTTTGTCCACCAGAACCATAAGCCTTCTTCTGCAAATCTGCTTTCTGGTCTGGATTTGTGCANTCAACTGACAATCGATCTAATTTTAGACAGACTCATCTTCTAAGTTGTGGCTTATTTCTGTACCCTGTAGGTGGGTTTGGGTCTTAATCTGCATTTACAGTTGTGTTTATTTACAGAAGTTGGTCGGCAATGAATTAGTTCAAGTTCCAGCATGACTAATTTAGTCAATACTCCAGCCTGGGGGGGAGAAACCTCAACCTGATTAACTATCGGTGGATGCAGGTCATGCTGGTCCTTCACTAAGTCACTCACTGCTCAGTTGTGTTGATGCAAGACCTCAGGCCAATGTGCTCTCCAGTAGCTCGTAGGCTTCATTTTATGAGCCTGGATCATTTCAAAACCACTGACAGCACAGAGGGAACAGGATGAGAGGTCTGTCTCTTTGTTTGCAACCCCATGTGTATAAATCTTGAAGATTTGTCTGCAGACTAGGGCTGGTCTAGGAAAACCCATATCCCACTGAAGGTGAAGCTCCTTGGCATCTGTTTGCGGGCCAAGGCATTATGGACCAAATGTGAATCTCCAGGCTGTGTTTGGTACAGAGTCAACACGAATGCTTGCAGGGTTATTCTTTGTATTGACATACACCTCTTAGGTGCTCAGCCAAGGTCCTAATCCCAATCTGTTTGAAAGAAAGATCTGGCAATGAGCTGAAAAGTCCATGTAGATACAAAAGACTGAAAGAACAAGACAGCACTGGCCAGCAAGAAAAGCTGCTGGGCACTGACACCTTTGCAGCTAACATTGTGGAAAGGCAAATAGCAAGAAATACCTCACAGGCTGTACTATCTTCTTAAAGCCTCATGAAAGCGAGAAGGAAAGATGAGTTCAGCACAGAGACCAGGTTACAGCAAAGCAGGCTATGTTGACCTTGCACAACTGCACAAGATGGGAATTCCTTGATATTCATAGTGAATCTATGGTTTCTAATACTCCTCAATCTTCTCTTCTTTAAACCTGGCCACCTCTGTGGCACCTTGCAAGGCTTTACACCCAAAACTGTAAAACTGGAAGGTCTGGGAAGCACCACCAACTTATGCATTGAGTCTGCCCTGTCCTTATAAAACCACAGCGCTGCCACTGAATGTGACTGTTTTCCAAGGCTAGGTTTTCACACATCAAAGATGACACTTGGAACATGGATATCGAAAACCCATTTTTTAGAGTTCATTCAAGAAAAATGTAAGAAAAATATAACAGTATAACAAGACAGCTCCTATTGTCTTCAGGGGGAGCATGGATGCAATACAACAGCATTTCATGCTCACAGAGCACCCCACCTCTGACTCAATAGCCTCTACCTCCTTGGCCGATTAATGCACTGTAGCGTATTATGAGTTGTTCATGTCATCACAGTTGGCAATGTGTGAGCCCCAGAGCACTTCCAAGCTGCTTATCTCCAGCTGTACAGCTTGTGGGCTGCAAGGTCACGAGCAGAAGCCCAGTGGAGATGACAGTCGTGGTGTAAGAGCTCAGTGGCATGCACCTGGAATGCCATCACTGGTTCTTTTGCAGAAGGAGGCATTAGAAAGCGTGTGGCTTCCAACAGGTCCTTGCAGCCATCAACACAGTGACGGCTCCAAAAGAGGATACTTAGCAGATGAAAGATGTTTGTTTTCAACATTGTCTAGCTCGGATACGCTAATCCATTTTGTCATCTCTCAGACTTGGAAGTGACTATGTAATAACGCCTGACAGGGAAACTGTCAGAAAAATGGACAAGCAGACCAGTGCTATCAAACAGTTGACTTCCAAGTTCCCCTAGGTCTCCATTAATTCATTATTATGCACTTCAGCAATCAGTCTTTAGATCCAAAGAATGGATGACACGAGGATACACCACGTGAGCAGGTTTGGATTTAGTTTAGCCCAGCCATCCTCTGTCAGCTCAAAACTCACACACCAAACATGTGCACACCTTCCTGAAGAAGTCTGGTTACTGGGGTGACCAAGTGCATGGGCAGCAGTTGCACGCTGCTGCGCATGGGAGCACAGGCTTCCTGGATGCTGTAAGACAAACTGGTTTTGCCCAAGAAAATAGACAGGAGCCCTACCAAGATTTCAGGTCAGAAATCCTCCTTTTGCTGGTACTGAATTACAGAAAAGTCCACAAACCAAATGCAACAAATGACAAAGTTTTGGCTATTTGTAGCTCAGTTAATTCTGCCCACAAGCAAGCTGAAGTTGGCCTGATGACCTTGTCCCCACCCCTGCTTGACCTTTTAGTCTAGGAAGGTGCTTACCATGTCTCAGGTTCATATATTGAGGTAGCTAGAAAACTTCCTTCCCTGGTTCATGAGACAGACTACTATCCTCTGACAGTAGTCCAAACTGGCAGTGATGACCTAGTAAAATGAGAGGCTAAAGACATCAAAAAAGACTTCAGGGCCATTGGGAAAACGATGGAGGGCTCTGGGGCACACGTAGTTTTCTGCTCCATCCCAAGGCTAAATAAAGTGGACCTGGAAGTTACAAAGAAGACCTCGATTATTGCCTGGCTCCAAGCCTGGTGCAAGGAAAGGGGCTTCGGCTTCTTTTATCACGGGGTGGTTCATGCACCCCCTGACATTGTTGCTAAGGTTGGGACAAGGAAAAGGCTGAGGTACTTAATGCCTTCTTTGCCTCAGTCTTTAATTGTAAAGAAAGATGTTCCCTCTGTGTACAAACCCCGGAACTAGAGGAACAAAATGAGGCTTCCATGGTCCAAGAGGAGGTGGTCAGAGCCTTGCTTGCCCGACTAGACACCCACAAGTCTACGGGGCCAGACATGATTCACCCCAGGGTATTGAGAGAGCTGGCGGATGTACTGGCCAAACCCCTTTCCATCATCTTCCAACAGTCCTGGAAGACTGGGGAAGNGTCTTCCTGGACTTCAGTAAAGCCTTTGACACAGTTTCTCACAACATTCTGCTACAGAAACTGTCAGCCTCTGGCCTGGCCAGAGATTTAGGCTAGACATTAGGATGAAGTTTTTCACACAAAGGGTCATTGGGCATTGGAACAGGCTGCCCAGGGAGGTGGTTGATTCACCTTCCCTGGAGGTGTTTAAGGCACTGCTAGACGAGGTCCTGAGGGACATGTTTTAGTGTTTGATAGGAATGGTTGGACTCGATCCGTTAGGTCTCTTCCAACATGGTGATTCTATGATTCTGTGATTCTATATTCCTTTGGTTCTGAGGATTTTTGTAACAATCTACTTTTTGGTTATTTACTGGAGAATAAAAGAAAAGAGACACATCCCCATGGTTGTCAACAAAAGGCAAAGCGAAACCCCTAAGATCTCCCTTCTCTGAGCAGGACATACATTGATGTGGTACCCATTCCCACCTAAATGTCAGCAGGCTGGACAAAATTTAGTCATATTCTGTCCTAAGACATTAATTAAGCTGATGCAGAGTGGATCACAATGTTTAAAAAAATTCCTCTTACAGTGAGGATGCAAATTGAAATCAAGATTAAAAGCAGTGTGGCCGGCAGGCTGAGGGAGGTGGTTCTGCCCCTCTATTCCTCTATTGTGAGACCTCATCTGGAAAATTGTGTCCAGTTCTGGGATCCTCAACATAAGAAGGAGATGGAGCTGTTGGAACAGGCCCAGATGAGGGTAAAGAGATGAACCAAGTGCTGGAGCACCTCCCGTACTAGGACAGGCTGAGAGAGTTGGGGTTGTTCAGCCTGGAGAAGAGAAGGCTCTGAGGAGACCTTAAAGTGATTTTCCAGTACCTGAAGGGGCCACAAGAAAGCTGCTGCAGGAGTGTTTACAAAGGCTTGGAGCAATATAACAAAGGGCAGTGGGTATAAACTGGAGAGTAGCAGATTTAAGCTAGACAGAAGGAGGAATTTCTTCATTATGAGTGTGGTGAGGCCCTGGCCCAGGTTGCCCAGGGAAGCTGTGGCTGCCCCATCCCTGGAGGTTTTCAAGGCCAGGCTGGATAGGCCTTGGGCAGCCTGATCCAGTGGGAGGTGACCCTGCCCAGGGCATGGGGTTGGAACTGAATGATCTTTAAGGTCACTTCCAACCCAAACTACTCTATGATTCTATGAAATTGAAGATTTTTGTTAGTCCACTCTATTGTTGTGTCAAGGTGGTAGGGTACAACCGCCACTTGTGCTTTCTTTCTTCTCTAGTGGACACTGCAGTGGGAACTCTGACATCTCAGAGCAAGCCACAGTGAAAAAAAAAAAGTGGTGTCTGACATCTGGCAGCAAAGATATTTATTTTACATTAGAGTCTGTTGCACAACTCTATGTTTAAGAAAGCAGTCACCACTGATTCACCTTCCCCTCAGGATGCTGTTGCCACTACAGCAAAGCTGAAGTCAGCCAAAACTATATTTTAGAAGCAGGAAGACATCTCTACTGCGTTGATGTTAGTGTGAGTTTGAAGGAGCTTCTCACCACAAGTTGAAAACACAGGAGAGAATCATAGAATCACCAGATTGGAAAAGACCCACCAGATCATCAAGTCAAATAATTCCTATCAATCACTAAGCCATGCCCCTCAGCACCTCATCCACTCATGCCTTAAACACCTCCAGGAAAAAGGTGTTCTTAGATCAAGTCTAATGAGCCCTGTGAAAGCTTTGCAACACCACTAAGGCCTCTGCATACACTACACCAGCTGTGGAGAACCACCTCAGCAAGAAGGGTGCATTTTTACTTTGATTCTGTTTTGTTTTAAATAGCATTTGACTCCTCAGATTGCCTGCACTAACACTTGAGCCATGTATTCCCATGGGCTCAGAAACCCCCACGTGCAAAGAAAGAAACATCCTAAACAGCTTCTGAACAGGACATGAAAGACTCCAAACAAACAAGGAGAAATAAAATAAGGTTACAAAACCCCCACTGCTTACATTGAAGCATGTTTCTGTGATTTAAAACCTCTCTTTATGGCCTTGAATGACCTAATGGGGGCACTATCTTATTAGCTCTGACAATGAGTGAAGAAAAGGATACCTTGCAGGTGACTTTATTTTCACCTCTTTTCAGATGCAGCCGTTGACAACAGAGGGATCTGGGGGCAACCTGGCTTTGGAAGAAATCCTGTGCTCTTCATCACAGTGTTTTATCACTACAAAAGATCATGGAGTGGCTTGGGCTGGAAGGGACCTCAAATCCTATCCAGTTCCAACCCCAATGTCACGGGCAGGGACACCTCCCACTGGATCAGGTTGCTCAAAGCCCCATCCAGCCTGGTCTTGAACACCTCCAGGGATGGAGTAGCCAACCTTTCTCTGGACAACCTGGGCCAGGGCCTCATCATGCTCTCAGGAAAAAAAAAATCCTTCCTGATGCCTACTCTACATCTCCACTCTTTCAGTTTAAACCCATTGGCCTTTGTCCTGTCACTACAGGCCCTGGTAAATAGTCTCTCCATGACTTTCTTGGAGCCCTTTTCAGTACTGGAAGGTGCTTTAAAGTGTACCCAAAGCCTTCTCTTCTCCACGTTGAAGAAACCCAGCTCTCTGCCTGTCCTTGTATGAGAGGTGCCCCAACCCTCAAATTATCTTCATGGCCTCCTCTGTACATACTGGGGGCTCCACAGCTGAATGCAGTATTCTAGGTGGGGCTTTACAGGAGTGGAGAAGAGCGACAAAATCCCCTCCCTCACCCATTCTGGTCACGCTTCTTTCTATGCAGCCCAGGATACGTTTGACTTTCTGGGCTGTGAGCGCCCATTGCCAGCTCACATCCAGCTCACATCATCAAACAAAAGCCCCAAGTCTTCCTCTTTATGGCTGCTCCAAATCCATCCTCTGCTCACCCTGCAATTGTGCTTGGAATTGCCCTGGTACAGGTGCAGGACCTCACCCCTCATCTTGTTGAACTTCATGACATTCACACAGGCTCCTCTTTCAAGCCTGTCCAGCTCGCACTGGATGGCATTCTTTCCCTCCAACATGTTGACTATGCCACACAGCTTGGTGACATCAGCAAACTTGCAGAGGGTGCCCTCAATCCCACTGTCCATGTCTCCAACAAAGACATTAAATAACACTGGTCTCAATATCAACCCCTGTGGAAAGCCACTCATCACCAGTCTCCACTTGGACACTGAGCTGTTGATCACAACTCTCCAATTTCAGCCATCTAGCCAACTCCTCATCCACTGAGAGACAAAGGTATTGTGTGGAACTGTGCCAAATGCTTTGCGCAAGTCTACGTAGGTGATGTCATTTACTCTTCCCTTATCCACCAATGCCATAGCTCTATTGTCGAAGGCCATCAAAATCATCAGGCACAATTTTTCCTTAGTGAATCTATGTTGGCTATCAGCAGTCTTGTCCTTATTTTCCATATGCCTTAGCAGAGTTTTCATGACAATCTTCTCCACAATCTCCACGTACATCTGGAAAGCCTTGAAAATTGGGAAAGTCAGACTTTACTCCACTGAGGATACACAAGAGATGAAAATCAATGTTGGGAAAATCAAAGGTGCTGATATGTGCACTGTTCATCATACAGATTGACACATCCCAGTGTGCATGGCTCACAGATGCAAGCAATAATCTTCATTTCATTGTTCTCACAACCTCCTTTCAGCTCAAAAAAAAAGCTTATCAAAGCCCAAGAGTTCATGACTGGAACCAAAACACTAAAAAGCTTTCAGCAATGACAACACTTACAAAATCAAATTTCAAAGAGCGAGGCGGGAGAATGGAAATGAGACGAGGTTTCCTTCATCCTGCTCGTTTGATGGACTGCACAAGTGTGTGACGTGGCTTGTTTCTGCACCTTCCAAAGCAGAGCTTACGGAAAAAAAGCAGCGTTTGAGACCATTTATTTGAATTCTCAGCAGCTGCTTGGTTCAGCCGTGCTCAAACCTCTCACTTATTCTTTGTCAGCCATCTGTAAACAGCCAGGGGAATGGCTTTTTTTTTCTCACAAAACAGTTGGGAAGTGCCTTTGTGTAGTAAATACCTCGAACTGTGCACATACAAAAAAGTATTTTTTCTTTACTGCTGCCTCTGAAAGTGGCTTTTAGTAGTTACTCTCCGCATACTCACGGACAGGTACATTCAAAAAACCTAAAAGAACTGTGAAATAACAGGGTTGGGTTTTTTTTTTACTCTTTGCACAACTGCCACATTCTACTTTCAACAAAACCCCATTATTTAACATTTCCTGTCAGTGTAATTCAAAACTCTTCTGCTTACAGGGGTAATTATCTGAATCCCCTGGCTAATGATTGAATCATAGAATCACCAGGTTGGAAGAGAACCCACTGGATCATCAAGTCCAACCATTCCTATCAAACACTAAACAATGCCCCTCAGCACCTCGCCCACCCGTCCCTTGAACACCTCCAGGGAAGGTGACTCAACCACCTCCCTGGGCAGCCTCTTCCAGTGCCCAATGACCCTTTGTGTGAAAAATTTCTTCCTAACATTTAGCCTAAACCTCCCCAGGTGGAGCTTGAGGCCATTTCCTCTCATCCTGTCCCCTGTCACTTTGGAGAAGAAGCCAGCACCCTCCTCTCCACAACCTCCTTTCAGGTAGTTATAGAGAGCAATGAGGTCTCCCCTCAGCCTCCTCTTCTCCAGGATAAACACCCCCAGCTCTCTCAGCCGTTCCTCATCAGGCCTGTTCTCCAGCCCCTTCATCAGCTTCGTTGTTCTTCTCTGGTCTTGCTGCAGAGCCTCAACATCCTTCTTGTGGTGAGGAGCCCAGGAGCGGTCTCACCAGTGTTGAATACAGAGGGAGAAGAACCACCCTGGACCTGCTGGTCACACCATTTCTGATACAAGCCAAGATGCCACTAGCCTTCCTGGCCACCTAGGCCACTGCTGGCTCACGTTCAGTCGGCTGTCAACCAACACCCCCAGGTCTATCTCCTCCAGGCCGCTCTCCAGCCAGTCTTCTCCTAGTCTGTAGCACTGCATAGGGTTGTCTCCTCCTTCCCCGTTGCTGTCCTGCCCATGCCCACCAGTGTCACTGCTGTACCCGATTCAGCAGCCACGCTGCTTGCTGTGTTCATTCAGAAATCCAGGCTTATTTTTTGCATCCAGTCATTCAGAACATCCTCCTCTGCATTGTGCTAGTCCCGATGTACATCACCAAGTCAATTGCCTGGTGAAACCCAACCGAGACTGCCCATGGGGTTCCCAGCCCTCTGTTTCCTCATGTCAGCTTTACAGAGCAGTTTCAGGGCTGAAAATGGGGTATAAAAACCCAAGGTAGCTGCAGAATAACAACAACAACAAAATCAGCTTATTTACATTTGTGCCTCATTATTCCCTGCCTGAAAGCATAGGTTCCCTTCTCCCCAGCCTACAGGGAGAGCTGCTTCGTAGCCTGGTCTCTTCTCATGCAAATAAGAGCCCTCCGTGTGCATGAATAAGCAAAGAAGATTGTGTTTTCCTGCCGCTTTAGAGAATTCAACCCATCTGGAAGCAGAAAGGATGTTACTTAGGTGATGACACAGGGCAAGAGGGAGAAACAGCAACAGAGACAAGTATGAAAGCTGGAGGAATACATCCAAACTATTTTCCAAGCACTTTAAATACTAATTAGCAAGTCAAGATGCAATGAGAACTGCAGCTAAAATTAAGCAAATAATTTGGCTGCTATGCTGCTGGGCTTGCTGTAGCACAAGAAGTGCCTTTGTGTGGCATCAGACAAGAAATCTGCATTCACGTCCACCTTCGCTCTCCCTGCCCTAGTTCTTATATTTTTCTGCAACGAGATCCTGTTGGTTAATTTTTAGAACAAGGGGAAAGATGTTGCTCTCCAAGAAAAACACAGCTATGTTTAAATAACACAGAGCCCTTCCTTTTGCTTGCCTAGGACACAGTAGGCACAGAAGCAGCAAGAAACTCAAGCTGCTGGTCAAGCAGCTTCCAGCTACCCCGCCTGGGCCAAGTCCGTGCCTTCATGATGACATTTCTTGGAATTTCAGCAGAAAAGCAAAATTAAAATTTCCATTAATAATATTTTGGCTTTGGTACCTACCTTTCTTCTTAAAGAGAGAAAAAAAGGAGAAGACTCCAGAAAGGTAGAGAGCAATGATGATTTTCCTAATTCTTCAGACACAATATAGGAAGAAGTATTTGCTTGTTCACAGCATGATGGATCCCATCATCAGACCACCACAGCCTGAACACCAACTTTGCCACCAGTTCACAAAAAAATCACCCTCGTTTTATTGAGGGACAGATTTAGGCTAGACATAAGGAGGAGTTTCTTCATCATGAAAGCGGGGAGGCCCTGGCCCAGGTTGCCCAGGGAAGCTGTGGCTGCACCATCCCTGGAGGTGTTCAAGGCCAGGTTGGGTGGGCCTTGGGCAGCCTGATCCAGTGGGAGGTGTCCCTGTAGGGGGTTGGAACTGCGTGATCTCTAGGGTCCCTTCCAACTCAATTTTTTCCATGATTCTACAACTGTATTGGCTGCCTGAACCACCTCAGCCTGTGGTCTCACCAAAGACCACCTGCTGCCCCTCTCATGCCTACATTGGCCAAGTAGTCCAACAAAATTGCACCCTAAGTGGCAAAGGTAGCATAAAGATCTGGCACCTCCTGCTTCAGGAGTTTACTTATCCCCCAGTTAATTGGAGATCGGTGAGAGCTTCTGTATGTGTTGCCTGCACATGCTGCCTCCAGACACCTTTATTCTGGAGATACCTCATCCTAATTATTGCAGCTAAAAGGATATTAGAATGGGAAGAATGTTGGTCTGACTCAATGGGGAAATGTTCGGTTTCTCATGAGCTTTTTTCTTAATATGCACATCTTCAACAAGAGTTGTCACAGCCAACAGAGCTTCTCTGATAAGGCCAGGGTGGGGAAAAAGTGAGGATAATCAGTGAGTTAGTTGGACCATTTACCACACAAAATCACCAGTGACCGATTATGATGGGTGAAGCCATACCATGAAGCAAATGAATGAAGGCTTAACCTTTTGGAGACTGGCACTGATCAGTCATGCCAGAGGAAATATGAAGTTTTCCATGACAACAGGAGATGTTGCAGAATGACAGATGCACTACATGAGCAGAAAAATCCTTCTTCCTAAGCCAGAGTACACCTGACAGTACCCCATCTCCCTTACTCTCTGTCCTCTTCTTTACTCTGCAGGTCTTGCATGACAACCAGGACTTCCAGTTTCCTTTCAGCCATGAAAGCAACAGCTCTCTTCCAGTATTTTCTGCTGTTTTCTATAAGAAGGAGGGAGGGAACCTGCGGGTTGGTTTGGGATGCCATCCAGCTGGGCTCTGCTCCAAGAGCTTGTGTGTACTGAGGTGCTGTACCATGATGTGCAGCCACTGGAAAGAGTGAACGTGCAGCTGAGATGCGGATCCTACCCAATCTTGCTGCTGTCTGTTACATCTCCTCAGAGTTTGCAATTGTTGTTCTTTTGACAGTTGACTTTTTCTCCAGTGCTGGAGGCTGGAAAGGATAGCAGTTTTCCTTATTTCTGAGCAGAGAACCTCTTTTGGTGGCTTCTTGTTCCAGTTTCAATGATACCCATAGTCCATGTCCCCAGTTGCTTTCCTTTCAGGAGGCCAGTTCCTTGATAAGTAAATCCAGACATCTGGCAGCTCACACACTTCTAGGTGAGGCGGATCCCTCCTGCCTCGTTCAGTGTGGTGTCACCAAGCCAGTACTCTCTCCCTGGTTTCCCTCTAAACACATGACATGGTGGTCTGACTCATCAGGTGTGACAAACTTCCCCAAGGGACATCTGAATAATAACCAGGCAGTTTCCAGCTGCTGGTCCCTTCCTGCTCCTCATGGAGTTGGGGAGATGTGCTGGACACATGCTCTACCTGAGCCATTCCCAGTACCTGTGAATCCAGAATCTCTCAAATTAAGTGAATTGATTTAAAGATTTAAGGACAGCACTTTGACAACTAAACTTGCAATAGCCATCCAGTTCCAGGAGATGTTGCTGTGCTTTCAGCTAAAGGCCTGGAGGAGATGCATGAAGAGCATGGGAATTAAGTGTCAAGGAAAACATTGCAAGAGCTCTTGGAGCAAGTAGCGTTAGAGAGTGTGCGAGTATAGGTACAGTCATCCCAGAGGTTGGCTGGTTCTACATTGTACAGGCTGCAAAGTGCAGGAGGCCTCTATCAAAAAACAGGCAGCTGGTAGTGTCATGGATCAAGACCGTAATTCCAGACATCTCTCGTGCCTCAGACCTCAGGCTGAGTTGCCTCTTCATGTTTGCTAGTCTTATGTGACACAGAAGACAGGGCTTTAAATAAAAACTCAGTTCTTCCCTTTTGATCTACAATAGGAAAAATCTTCCAAAGTTTCTAGCCCACCTCACGGTCAGTTAAACACACCCTCTAGAGAACGAGACAACAGGAGATATATATGATTCTTCTAAGCTTTTAAACTGGTCCATAATTTCTTCAAGGCTAGAACAAAGTCCCCAAGAGCATTGGAGAAGGGATAGGGCTCAACTACAGCGTAACTTGAGGATCACTGATGTGCCCTTATGTCCTGGTTTAACTGGGTTTGTCCTGGCGTGCCAGCAAGATTAGTCAGCATACTGCCTTGGGGTTTGCTGAGGGCAGAGGGTTTGCTCTATCTTCTGTCACCCCCACCCAGGCTGTAGCCCTGGGAATGAGCTTGTTCCCAGCTCCTGGCAGGAGTTGAGGACAGACGTCTCTTCACAGGGTCATTACCCACGCTCAAGGTCACCCTGCACGACCCAGCCTGGGGGGCCTGACTCCTACATTTGTTTATAAAGACTGGCCACCCTACAAACAGAAATAAGGACAACCAGAGAAAACAGTAGCACATAAGGCTGGTTTGCTCCCATGCCTGCTCTGTGTGCACAGAGGGAGCTTCAATATTGCATTGGCAATAGTAAAAGCAACTTGCAGACCAGAGAGCAACCCACCTTGGCTCTGTTGGCAGCCAGGAAAATTGCAGCAACCCTTTTACTGTTGGCTTACTCTGCTGCATCCTCTAAATCCACCAGAGCATAGCTGACCTCCTTCTTCCTTTCACAAGGTCAAAGGACAGTATCTGCAGTCCTATCACTGATGAGGAACAGCACCGGAGTTCGGCACTGCTGCAGGTGCTGTCTTCAACCCAGACATGTATCTGTTGGTAGAGCTGTTTCCCCGAGCCATAGCTTCATCCAACACGAGCTGTGGAAGCCAAAATCCAATGGAGAGCACTGAAAAATGTGTTTGGGGTAATTAAACTCTTCCGGGTGAATTGCCTTGCCTGCCCCAAGGAGGTTGCCTTCTCATCAGGGAACAAGCACAGATGTTACAGCAAAAGTTAAGGAAAGATGATAATGATAACAGACACATCGTTTGCTCAGAGGGCTGAGTCAGCCTGCAGCGTAGGGGATGAGTATGCCAAAACAGCTGTTTCAGAAGCCAACTGCACTTCAAGCCCAATCGATTTTAAACCCAACTGAATTGGTTCTGCTTGGAGGTAAGTAAAAATCATGGAGTTTTTTCCCAAGTAAAGTGGGATCCAGGCTGCCTGGTTCCTATTCATCCAGCCAGAAATGTGCAAAGATATGCACATGTCCAGGGTCTTCTATATACAGCCAAGTACCTGATTGAATGTTATCATTAGAAAGGATCTGAGTGAGCAACTACTAATGCAAAAAAACCCAAACCAACAAGGTCCAGACATGAGTGTGGCGAGAGCAGTTCTTCAGCCCTGCTCAAGACTCAGAAGGGAGGTGCCGTGTTGGGGGCACAAGAACCTGATTTGCACCCAATATAATTGATTACTGCAGGTGAGAGAGTGCTTAAAAAGTCTGGGCACCCTCATGGTTTGCATAAAGCTTTGATTCCCTAACTAGAAAGCACTCAAGAGAGTTTGGTTGCTGCTTCTTCTCTAGCCATCTCTTAGCCTTTGTATTTGTACTAAGAATATGTCAAAACCAGACTAGAAACAGACCCTCCACAGTGTTCTGCAACACCAGAATGCCTGTGACAGGAATGGATGGGCTTGAAAACACCTTCTAACCTGCCCATGTCCCACTTGCCGACATCTCTCTTTGCATACACACAGGCATCTACAGGCATTAGAGGCATCTTTATCATTCAGTCACGAACAAATGAAGCAATTAACACAAAAGCATTCACTGCTACTTGTGTAAAGGGGTTCACAGACATAAACCACAGACGCAAAGGTCTGAAGCAGATTTGAGTTTATACCAGAGTCTGGCCCATGGCATTTCACTTGCATGACAAAACCAGAAGCTGAACATCAACTATTAAGATTAGATCCCGATGAGTTTCAAATTAGAAGCACAGACAAAAGAGAAAACAGCTCTACCTCACAGCAAACTCCTAGTTTGCTGCTTGAGACTCTCTAATTGCTACTATTTTTAATTGCATATTTATACCATGGACTATTTCCCTTTAAGGAGAGGGGCCAAATCAGCTTATACAATTTCTTCATCTATTTGTGGAGGTATTGAAGTAACTACCTGCTTATTTTTACTTTTTATAACACATATTTTAGGGCAGCACAATAAGGACTTGATAAATAACAGGGAAATGAAAAGCCAATGTCTCTAAGCTGGGAGATCCCAGCATGGGTGAGGGAAGGAGCCCAGCTTAAAAGGCACAAACAGTGCTTGACATCCTGACCTATGTGAGCCCGTAGCCTCTTCTTTTCAATCCTTGATAAATTTATTTTCAAGCTCCACTTTGGTCCAAGTTCATAGAATCATAGGATCACCAGGCTGGAAGAGACCCAACGGATCATCAAGTCCAACCATTCCTATCAAACACTAAACCATGTCCCTCAGCGCCACATCCACCCATCCCTTAAACACCTCCAGGGAAGGTGACTCAACCACCTCCCTGGGTAGCCTGTTCCAGTGCCCAATGACCCTGTCTGTGAAGAAAAATTTTTTCCTAATGTTCAGCCTAAACCTCCCCTGGTGGAGTTTGAGGCCATTTCCTCTCGTCCTGTTCCCTGTCACTTGGGAGAAGAAGCCAGCTCCCTTCTCTCCACAACTTCCTCTTAGACAGTTGTAGAGAACAATAAGGTCCATCAGTGCATCTTCCAACACCATGGCCCCCCTTGCAATGACAGAACCAACTACTCAATCAAGGTCTATCTCCATCCCCTCAGCTGAAATCCCATTAGGCTTCTACACAAAACTGATTTAAATAGGCAGTCTGCACCATGTGCTCTTGACATAGACATCTAATTGACACTAGCTTGTTTGAATAACATGAGTGTTCAGTTCAAAAGGTGCCTCATGAGGTCTCTAGCCAACCTCCTTCCCAAAGGAGGAGCAGGACAGGTCCTAAGACGGATTCCTATGCAACCCTACTTGTAACCAGCCTTCCAGTAGTAACCACTGTGCTTTGACCCAATGATCCAGCCAGTTTTCTCACACATTTAAGAATCTACTGATTCAGACCATAACATCCCAACTTGGATAAAAGAAAGCTCAGGGAGATTGCACCAAAAGCTTGGTTAAAGTCAAGGTAAGCAACATCCACTGCTTTCCCTCACCCACAGATTCGATCACCTCTTCTCAGAAGGCAATCAGGTTGGTTAAGCAAAATTAACCCTTTGCAAGTGCCAGTCATCACCACTTTCTTCCACTGCCCAGAAATATAGACTCAGTCCATGAGTTTCTCAAGAAGCAAAGCAAGTCTGAGCCCCATTCTCCCTTAGCAGTGGGCAGCCTGGGACTGAAAGGCAAAGCACTTCTAGGCTGTAAATCAGACTACAGAAGCTACCAGCCACAGAAGCCATTTGGAAGCTGCTAAGAGCAAGCTGAACTTCAGAATAACTAAAGCTGATTAAAAAAAAAGCCAGAGAGATAACAAACCCTACAAACAAACAGCAAACCCCAAAGAAAACCTCACCCCTGCAAAAGTCTGTCTGTATAAATAATCCACAAACAGTCAAACAAACCCAACAACAAAACAGAGAACCACCCACTTCCCAAGACTGCCAAAAATGGAGGGGGAAGACAACAACCAAAAAGTCAATCGCCATCCAAGCAAACTACCCAGACCCGGAAACAATAACCCCCTTCCTCTCAATCTGCTGAAAGGACCAACAGCAGGAACATTCCCTGCTAGAAAGCTATCCAGAAAAAAAAAAAAGACAAAGAAAAGACAGAAGACAAACAAATGTTTGTTGATTTCTTGGAAATATTTATGAACGATACTCAGAGGAAATGTTCTCAAGGGTAAGTAACATAACCAAGTACGGGAACCACAGCAGAGATGGGAAAACAGAAGGATCTGACTGTCCAAAGGGGACTTCTGGTCCTTAACGAGTCCAAAGTCATCAGTTCAATCCCACCACACATATAAATCAAGTCTCTGACAAAGAACAGTGTCGTACCTTAACTACTGACACTCCCGATGAGATACTTAGCTGGTGAGTTTGATTTATTGACTCGAGAGCTGACTGATACCAGTAAAGGTAAAGCCATCCAGTTTTCAGATGACTTTCCACCCCATTTGCTCTTTTTAGCTGAATATTGAAAACGTTCTTTAACTAAATCCCCACATGATAATTTGCTGTTAAGACACCTTTCATTTATTTGCTTTATTTTGCATGCAAAGTAAGAGATGGCAAGGCAGGTATAGGTAAGTTAGGATAAAATAATGCAAGAGTTGTGACTACTGGTCTGTGAAAAGGTGGATGTCTTTTTAGGGTCTGTTATGAAGTGGGGTCATATCAAGATTTTAGTATTGTGTTGCTCTGGTATTTTATTTGACCATGGGTAGGAAATAATTGTTCAATTCCTTAGAGAGTAACACAAATCAAGCACCTCGTCATGCACTCATCAAATACACCTTCCATGTCCCTATTAAATATTGACATTAAAAATCTCACTGGGAATCTCTGAGCAAACCAAGGCTTTACACCAAGTGTCCACAGGGAAAACGGCTCCACCAGGAATAAAACACCTCAAATGGCTCTTTAAAGCCTATATTGACATCCATGCAGCTTGCCATATATTAGTAATTAGTGGTGCTGTTCATCATCCACGTAGGATAATTTATTTGGAAGCCTAATTGGCACTGTCAGTAATTGCAGCCATCTCTGCAGCCCAAGGTTTTGAGGCCAAGGCAGCAAGCAGTTTGTGTTTTGCAGTCCCTTCAGGAAGGCACAGATGCTCGGGCTGTGCAGCTGGGGCATCCAGTGAGGTTCTCACACCAAACGAGGGCAGCACAGCGTTTCATTACACAAGCACAGGGCTGAGCTCTTTCTGAAACAATTTGTGCCCAGTAGGTAGAAATAAAGCTGAGCCTGTTTTCAGGCATCTCTAAACTCTGCGCCAACAAAGCAAAGCTCCAGTAATGAATACTCAGCATTCGATGGCATCCTCCTACCTTTGCTCAACAAACACTGGAAACAGCTATTTTTGCCACTGGATCTGAAAGCCCTTGCAAAATTTTCCCTTAAATAGCTCCAGACACACCATAGCAGGACTAGCAGTCCTTGCCCCAAGGATGGCTCAGGGTCTTACAAGAAGAGGTGAGCTACAATGGCTCATAGGACACAATTACACATTAAACATAGAATCATAGAATAGTCAGGGTTGGAAGGGACCCTAAATATCACCCAGTTCCAACCCCCTTCCATGGGCAGGGACACCTCCCACTGGATCAGGATGCCCAAGGCCCATCCAACCTGGCCTTGAACACCTCCAGGGATGGGGCAGCCACAGCTTCCCTGAGCAACCTGTGCCAGGGTCTCCCCGCTCTCATGGTGAAGAAATTCCTCCTTGTGTCCAGTCTGAGCCTGCCCCTCTCCAGTTTATACCCATTGCCCCTCATCCTATCACTCCAAGCCTTTGTAAACAGTCCCTCCCCAGCTTTCTTGGAGGTATAGGAAGGTCGCTCTGAGGTCTCCTTGGAGCCTTCTCTTCTCCAGGCTGAACAACCCCAACTCTCTCAGCCTTTCCTTAGATGGGAGGTGCTGCAGCCTGAAACATAGTGCTTCCCAGCCTGAAAGAACTTCTTAAGGGATACCCAAGCTTGCATCCTGTGAATTTGGAGAATTGTTTACAATTTATAATCCATGTCACTAGGCTATGCAAGCCCTGTCCAACAGCAGAGATGTAGCAAGTCCTGCTTGGCAGAACAGGCTGTCCTCTGCCCTTCTCAGCCCGTTACACAGCTCCCTAACTGGAGTATGATATCATTGCTTTGCCCTACTCTAGATTTATCTTTAGCAGGAGAATTACATGATTGCTTCAGTCACCAAGACAAACATGCTGTTTATCACTAGAAAATATTTGATTCAGGATTTCATGCCTCATGAACATGCACAATCACCAAGAATATTTAAAGATATTCCAGGCAAGTCTCTGTGCCCCCATATGCATTTATTAACTTTAGGAGTCACTTAAAACTTCTGCAAGAATAAAAAAGCCAATTTAATGTACATTTTAACCATACTGTACATTTGATATCTGCCATTAAATTTCCAAGAGACATTCCCACTATGCTAATCATCTTCTACCACTAAGTAATTCCCATTTTTCATTCATAATTTACAGCACAATTGGGTCTCTTGCAGCACATTATTTTTTTTTTTTTTGAGTTCACCAAGTGTTTAAGCCAAGGAAGACAGGAAGGTCAAAGGAAACTAAGCAACTTGCCAAAGGTCCCTAAGAAAGGAAGGTAACAAAACCCAGGTGTCTCTGTATCGGCTCAGCACTCTTGTAAACATGGGTTCATTTTACAGCCCTTTAACGGTGAAGGCCAGAAAGTAGCTGATCAGAGAAAATAAAAATATATGTGAACAGAACACTTTTTACACAAGGTATGCAGACCTTTAAAAAGGCAGAATAAAATAAGTATTGCTTGTTGACCATCACAAACTGAGTAACAAACTGTGATTGCACAGTGGCACCAGACCTCACTTGTCTCCAAATCCCACGCTTAGGATGAGTTGCATAGAAGTGACTCCTTTTGATGCTTGAGCAGGGGATCTCAAGCACTACAGGTCATACATTGGCCAGATAAACCATTAGAATTGAACAAGGAACCTCACAACTCTGAAACAATCTGAATGTTTGTCACCTTGAAGAGGCTGTCTTCTTAAAGAAGTGAGAAACTTGGCTCCGTTACCAAGGACGAAACCCCTCCGGAACTAGAAGACAAAACCCAAACTCCACCTTTGAAATCAAGAGTAACTACACCAAAGAGAACTCAAGCAGTGTATGTGTCCCTGCTCACCATAATGGTCCTGAAGATGCTTGTGAAGCATCCAAGCACATGAACAGAGGAGATGAAGAAAAGACAGAACGCTTTTAGGACTCAACAACCAGTGACTCAGCCTGCTGTTCAACTACAGCAGCTCCAAACCCATGGATATTGAAGAGTCCAACCTCCACTACACCTGAGAGCTGGGAGAGGTATCATCCCATATGATGTGCCCTCCCTGAATCTCCTGAGTACTCAAGCTCATATAACTTTGTTTTAACCTTTTTAGCACTTGAGGACAACCTAACAGAGTATCCATTCTTTTTCCACTCCTTGTCCTTTCTCTGTCTCTTCTTACACTCGCCCTCAGCAGGAAGGGAACATCTCCCATTTGAAGGAGCATCTCCAGCCCATTGAATGCCTGCCGTCAGCAACAACTAGAGGTCAGTGCACAAAGTCATTACAGCTGCTTGAGTCAGCGCTTGGTTTTCCAGATGAAAGCTTCCCACGGGCACTAATCCTGCTCCTCTTGGCCCAGCTGCTCACAACCCCACAGCCAAGTGATGTTGCTGTTGTCACACACCACATTTATTTAATCCTTCCCAAAAGCCACACAGTCATTTGAGAATGGGCAACCTGCCACCACGGTGAGTTTCTATAAACCCTGAGTTGCAACACCCAGGCCAGCCCCGAAAGAGCTGGCACTCCTGATCCTCACACCCTAAATCTATTTAAGCACTGAGGAACATTAAAGCTGACTGCTGGGGGGCTTAGTTCTGAGAGAAGGTAAAAGCAGCTCCTGGTCTCTGACAACATGACTGCTGCACGTTGGGGATTAAGCCTGATGAGCCTTTGATACAGAGATTTAGCTCTAACTCAGTTTTTCAGAGTCATGTGTCCCCATCCAACCAGGTTCTTCTAGCAGGGACATGCTCCAGGAAGGGACATTCAATTTGGATGGATAAACAGTAACGGTTGCCAGCAGAAGAGATTAACTGTTGAGGTGAAAAGGTTGTCAGCAAAGCCACGCTGAATGTTTTTGGCCAATCCCAAGGCTCAGGTACTGGCCTCCAAACCCAGGTGAGCCCAGGAGGAACCCCAGCTCACACTGGTCTAGAGGTGCACCACTTCCTCACAAACAGAGACACGGTTTCAGCAGATCAGCTTTTCAAGAAAAAACTCAGCAAGCGAGATTCACATTAAGACAAGTGAAGTGTTGGAGGGCTAAATGCAACTGTAGTGGCTCATGAACTTGACCCAACATCGGGTCTAAACGAGTGCAACGTACCTTCTTCAGAAAGCACTTTGAAGCCCAAAGTTTTCCACAAGGACCTTTACGGGCAGCATTTCAGAGAAACAGATGAATTTTGAAAAACCTCTTCTACTTTTATTGTCCTCCAGGCTGAAGGGAAGGATGCAAGCCAGGTAGCTGTTGGTTTCTGTTAGGAAACTACTACATTTGACATTTTGAGTCCTTTATGCATGCTAGCACCTGGTTTTCCCTACTACAACTCATCCAGCACCTCGACGCTCCAAAAAAATACAGTCTCTGGGAACTTGCTCTCTCATGTGCCATGATGCTTCTGGCAGAGTGAAGAGCTCAGTCCAGAGTATCATGTTTGGGGACTGGAGGAGCAAAGGATAAATGGAAACACATGCAGCACATGGCTAAAATGTACCCGGAAGTTTCCCATGACTTGCATGCTTGCCTTCCTTTATATTTATATATGTATTTTAAAATAAATTTTGGCAGCAGTTCAGACCTAGGATTAAAATAACTGCTTTGTGTCATCCCAAAGCAAGAGCAGAGGGCACCTCTGTGCTTCGCCAGCCACTTTGCCCCTGCTGCTGGCACAGACTGCATGAGATCTGACTCTTCTTCATCAAGCAGGAGGCAAGAAACATCTTTTTTTTTTTCACAACCGTGATTCAGAGACATTCGCACAACTATTCCCTCTGATGTACTTTGCAAAGCTCAGTCCAGGAAGCTTTTAAAACCAATTGCTGGTTCCTAACATTAGTGCTGATGACCTGCACTCCACACAAGTCCATATGGAGAAAGTCCACATTAGGTGGGAGCATTAGACTGTAGGAGCATCTAGTTCACCCCCAAAAAGTTCTGAAACCTGCAGTTAGAGAAATTTCCACGAGGCTGCTATTGCAAGAAAATCTGTCTTTTCATTTAGAAGATTTCTTGCCCCAGCTATGAGGGCCTGGGTGTTAGAGAACAAGAACTCAATGTTCAGATGCTAGTAAGCAAATAAAGACCCTGAGGTTTCTTTGTACTTAAAAAAACCCAAAATACATGACTGAGGTCTGACTCATGATTTTCAAATTCCTGGAGGCCATGAGTTTAGTAATTCCATAGTCTTTTGTGGACTGGGACTTTCATGAATTTCTTTGAGCGGACCTAACAGAAGTTTCACACAAGCTTCTAAACCCCGCAGAACTTCTACATGGAAATCTGTTTGACTGAATGCAACCCAGGAAAAGCTGGTCTGTAGCTTCT
>WAAB01025420.1:0-73042 GCA_013389865.1 Piaya cayana
GGTGATTCTATGATTCTGCAAAAGACTTAAAAGTTTGTATACTCAGTCTAGCAAATCGTTAGTGTGCAGCTGTAATAATAGTTCATATACCTGTTCCTTGTAGAAGGAACGTAGTTCTTAAAGATGGAGTTGAGCATGCAGGAAGAACCTGTTTTTCAGACACCTTTCTGTCATACAGAGTCACTGAGGTTGGAAAAGACCTCCAAGATCATCAAGTCCAAGCATATATCTGAAGCTTGCGTGGGCTGAACAAACTCCCATGTAAGACTTTGGCTCGTACCTGCAGCACTGCAGCTTTCTTTGTGCCCTGTCCTACTAATTTAGGCAAATTATAAATTACACACTTTTTTCCTCAGATTTTTTTTTTTGTGTTGGTTTGGACTGTGGGAAAAATGGACACACATCAGTTGATACTGGTGTATTAAAGACCTTTTATTATGGGAGTAGCTTTTGTTTTGCCTCTCTTTGTGAGATTGTATGCAAAAACTGCAAGAAACACTTCTGCCTCTGGTCTTTTGCTGTTCAGTGGAGAGATGCAATATGTATATGTATTATAGTAGCACAATTTGGGTTCTGTACTGTGATCTTGGAATATTTGGGGAAGTCATGTAAGTCCACATGTACCGCAATATCTGGTGGCCTACCTTACAAGCTTTATAAGTGTGAGCTTATCTAATGGAGGTAGAATCTTAAACTGGATTTTTTTTTTCTGCATGATTTTTTACTCTCTAAAAGATTTTTCTTTGTCACAAGTTGCTCAAAATGTTGTTTTCCACTGAATCTGTCATCTGTGAATTTTGGTGCCCAGTCTGTGTTTGTACGCTCATTAGGATCTCATTAAAAGATATTGTTGAGGTGTACAGTAATTTGTGGTAGCCACCTAGGGCTTAAATTGCTATTGCTGTTTAAAACTTTACTGTTGCATTATGCATCAGGTTTAATTAGAAGTATGTGTATGTGTGGTCTTTATGCTTAAACTATGTACTACTTTTGTAGTCACATGTGATCATTTTTGTCACAAATGAAGCATACCACTCTTGAGTCTTCCTTTCATATTTAATATAGTGTCATAAGTTCTTTTTATGCCAGTTAAGATTCTTCAGTACTTTGTCTGGCCCAATTATTTGTCTGCTTTCTAAAGTAAATATTTGCAGTATTTTTTGGTCTCCTTTCCTAGGAAGGCTTCTGAGGCCTTGGATTCTATGGCCTTTATTTGACCTTGTTCTATTTCCACTCTCACCTTTTTGAGGTATTGTGACTAGAACTGACTGTGATATTCCAACAGAGAGCATGTTTGTGATACAGTTTATGATACTGTGGAATGTAACTGTGGCTTATATTCTGTTCTCTGTAATTTCTGTAATTTTTAAATATTTATTTTTATGGTCAATGCAAACTGAGCCATTTTCACTGAGCTGTGTTTTTTTTAGTCTAGAAGTTAAACCAGTATGGGATATAGAAGTGATTCAAATAATGCACACTGACAAGATGCGTTAATTTCACTTGCTGCTAACTGTGAGTGTTCTTGACACTCTCCAAGTATTGGCCAAAGTACAACAATTAGTCTTGCCTTGAAAAAAATCTATAGCTCTTCTCTAGACTTTTTATAGATTCATTGATCCTAACATGAAACCAGGAGACAGTGTGTTCTTTTCAGCATGGTTAAAAAGTAGGTAACAATATGCTCTTTATTAAAAGGTGAACAATAAAAAAAAGGCTCTAATACGTTTTCTTTATCCAGTGATACTTGGTTTTTGAAGTAACTTCCTGGGTCTTTCATTGAACTTTCCATGCACTTGGGCCAGCCCTTTTAGCTACTGCTTTTGTTTGGAATTTTTTTCTGAAAATTACAGTGGATTATAAACTTGAAGTTTACTTTGATTTTCTTGTTACCTTTCGTGATTCAGTTTCTGAGTCTCTTTTAGATGGATACAGTGTTTGTAATATACTAGTTCTGTAATCTGTTAAGTTGACATCAGTGTGCAGATTTTTTTTTTACCTGTTGGGTACATTTTTGGCCCATTCTTTTGAAACAACAAACAATACATGTTATTTGTGAAACTGCTGAGTATATGCAACGACATCTTTAAAAATATTTCATTACTTATTTCATGAATTTCATTATTACTTTGTGAAAAATACAGTTTTATTTTCAAGCTTTACATAACACTAGGATATTTTTTGGGTGTTAATTTACTTTCTGTTTGTCTTTCCTGATAACTGATTCCTGATAACTTTTTTTTTTTTAATGGGGGAAGTATATGACTGTGTGTAAGTAACTGTAGGATTCTTGCTTTTTAGCTGAAAAAATTTGTGCATTTAAAGTTAATTGTGAATTGTGGTTTTTGCCTTCCTGAACCTGAGTTGAAAGGTAGATGGCCGTAAACATAGAACAGAGAAGAAAGCAGGGAAGTAGATAGTTATGGAGTGGAAATGCTGATCCTGAGTTGTTGGTATAGAGATTGTAATTGGACTGTCTGTGTTGGAGACTATTCAGAGGTCAAGCAGGAATATGAAGAGAACTGCCATGGGTAAAGAATAGTGGAATTGTAGAAAGTTGGTTTGGACTGTGAGGGCAGCCTCCCAAAGGAGATATTGAAGGAGGAGGTGTGAAGTATGGCAACTCCTGAAAACTTTCAGCTTTCATAATGAGTAGAGTATTAAATGTTAAAATTCTTTGATTGTAACTTACTTAAGTAAATAAACAGTACTTTTATGCATCTCTAGTATTCCAGAATTGCAGTATTTCTTCAAACTTTGTGTAAAAATTACCCTTGTAATTAGAATATTAAGTATTTAGAAACTGTGCAGACTAACCTTACTATTTCTGCCTTGTAGATTTTGAAGATGACGATGTGTATGGCCAGTCAGTAGAAGATGAGTATTGCATTTCTCCTTCAACAGGTTAGTTCAAATTATTACATAGAAGTTGTTATTTATTTGTAGAATAGAACAATATTTAAAAGCTAGTGAAACTTTGCAAAAGTGTCTAGCGGCCATAATCCTGTTGAAGCCAGGTGGTGTTAGGTGTTGTACTTTTGGAATTCACATTAGACAACTAGGCACATCTTCAGTCATACGAATTTATTATCTTGGATGGTCAGAATGTACTTTATAATGTAAAAATGAGGTTTATGGGAATGTGTTGATAGTCTTGAAAGATTTTATTTATTTTATTTATTCATAAGATCTAGCTGGGCTTAACATTTGTGATTCTGCACTTCGTATTTGATGTTTTACACAACTTTGAGTAAATGTTGGGTTGTAAATTATACTGTGGGATGCAGCCCTGGTCCTCACTAGTTTCTGTCCTCATGTAAGATCATGAGGAGCTACTAAGCCTTCTGTCATTTATTGCTAAGTAGATATAAAAGAAATGATGCTGTTTGCACAGATAAGACTTAGAGTGGCTCAGGCCAGCTGAATTCATCTCTACTGTTGATCAATTAGTTTGTGTTCTCTAGTCAAACCTTTGGCAAGATTATCAGTTCAGGGCTTCCCCAGGTTTGGTGACAGTGTTTCTAGAACTGAATAGGCCCTGAAAATAGTATGGCTGATGTTGGTGTGAAGCTGTTCTACTAGGCTGGATCTAAGTCCTCTACAACTGTGATGTATTTTGTGACCTCTAGCCACAGGTACTTGAATTAGTTAGATCTTTAAAAATGTGTTCCTCTGTCATCCTGTTGATTTTAGATAAGCAAATCAATCTAGGTGTGTATTTTTATTACTTGTAGCCACATTCCCTGATCTAAATTCAGATTATCTTGCATTCATTTTCTAAATTGAATTACTAGATTTGTTCAGACTTTTTCTGAGAATTAAGATAGCCTTGTATTTTGTGATGAAAATGTTTAATGTTTACTTTTTAATCAAGTATAAACTGCTAAATTGTCAAACTAGTAATTGTTTATGCACAGTAATTTTCCTGAAAATTCTTTTTATATGAGCTGCGTTTATAAAATATTCTGATCTGGGTTGTATATCAGTCTTTTAATAGTTTCTTCATTTATGGTGATTGAGTCTGAAAATGGTATACATTTGGGAAACACTTGCTAAGACTATACTACTTAACTTCTGGATATACCTATGCTTTCGGTATATATTTCAGAGCTTGGGAGAATATTACATAAGTAGATTTGTTTACATTATACTTTCCTGAGAATATATAATGATGGGCACTTACGTTCAACGTTTTGTCTATGTATGACTTAATGTGTTGCTAAATCAGAGTGGAATTACACAGTTGTTTAAAGTTTGTGTGTTTATTTAAACTCATAGGCTGTATTTCTAATGAAGTCCTGAGAAGAGGAGAATATGTTCCAACTTCATTAAATTGTTATCAGTAGCTTGACAGGCCCATAGTATAAAAGCAATGTTGATTTTGTGCTTTTTTTTTTTTTATTTGTGACTGAGGCAGAAAAGAATAATTTTGGAGTAACGTTCTGAAGACATCAGGCAATAGATGATAATTCAGTAGAGAAAATGCTATTTTTCAAACCTGCAGTGTTCTTTTATTTGAATATTGCACTTTGCAAAATTGTTGCATTAAATGGATACGAGGATATTGCCCAGCCTGTGGCTTCACTGTGATGACAGCTTATTGAATATATATATTCAAGCATGAAGTGCTGCATACTCTGTACAGTCTTCAGGTAGTAGTCACACAGTATTGTCCCATCCCCTCCCAAAACCACTAAAGCAGGTCAGCCTCCTAACTTTATTTTTCCTTGTAGTTGTGTTTTGTTTTTAAAAGAAGAAAAAACATTTGACTTCTTTTTAACACTTCTTTTTTTTTCACCTAATGTAGCAGCTCAATTTATCTACTCCAGACGAGACAAACCAGCAACATTTGCTGAGCCTTTAGAAGAAGAATATGGCTATGAAGATAGAGATGAGAGCACCGATTATTTTACATCAAATCATCAGTTGACTGAAGTTGATAGAGGTAATTATGGAAAATAAATAATTCTCAGAACAATCTCTTTTATGAATTAAAGGCTTTTTAAAATAGTCAAATTAGTATTTTTTACTTGACACTGCTCGCTATTTTGTAATCTTGTAGAACAACACCCCTCATGACCATAGATTCTGTGGTGATTCATCAAGTTCATAACTACCTTTTGTATACTACTTGTAACTTGGTTACGTATGTTGAAATATGTTTGTAGTTTCTTACTAGAAATAATGAGATTTCATATGAAATTCAGGCATAAGAACAACTGTACTGGCTCAGGCCAAGATCCACGCAGTTCAGGGTCTTGACCCTGCAATGAATGCTTAGGGAAAAGTATCAGAGTATTTGTATAATTATCTTTTGCTTGTATTGTACTCCAGATGATGGCAATGAGCAGTATGTGAGAGGTTTTCAAAGTCATGCATTTCCTTGAATCTATAGCTAGAGTCTTTAGATACTTGTATCCTTGACAGATCTTTTTTTTACCCTGTTTTGAATTCATTACACTTTGGTTTCCATTCAGTTCTGCAACTGTGAACAAGCAGAGTTCTGAGCTGAGTGGCTGGGAAAAAAGTGCTTGCTTTTGTTTAAACTTAGTGCCTGATTGCTTACTTAACATGCTTTGTGAAAAAGATTTGTGTGTCTTTTTCTGCAAGTTTTAAAAGTGAGGTTAGTTTTTAACATTTTGGAGATAACAAGGTTTATTTTTAAAATGTTGATAAGCTCAGAGTGGAGTGTGTTGGTGAGTGAATAGACAACAAAATACATGAATGAAATTTGTTATTTAAAACAAGTACAGAAATTTCAGAAACAACATATAGAGTAGAAACAGTGTGGATTCCACGTCAAGCAAATCAGTAGAAGCTATGCTAATGCTTGACATATGGGTAAATATGATAACTTGGTGTATAATGTACGTGTTTTTGCAGCTGGCAGTAATGTTGTAGAGGGCAACTTGAAATAATTGGCCAGTATGTGGATACAGTGGATTTTCAAGATGCTTTTGATGGATTCAGTTAAGAATTTCTGTTGGATTGAGAAGGAAAGTAATATTCCAGTATAAAAACGATGAAAAAAACCCATTAGAAATAACCATTTATACTGTGAAAACAGCAGTGTTTCCACAAGACCTGCTGTGTTTGTTATATAGCATACAGTGTTGGCATTGGTATGAAGTTATTGATTGCAGTCAGTCAGTTGCAGAGTTTGGCAAGATTGTCCTTGTGAGTGTTGGATAATAAAATGGCTGGCCAGCACATTGTGCAGATCTCTGTCTGTCAGTACTTGTTTTGCAGAGCAAATTTCTGGGGAACGTTGACCTGCTATTTGGGTATTTGGTTTGAGGGCGCTAATTTAAAGTCATGTTGAGAAAGTTTGAATTATGTGGTGTTGAATTACCCTAGAAAAATTCTTTAAACATCACCATCCTTGAGGAGGTGTTCAAATAAAGAATCTGTAGTCATCTTCCTGTTACTCAGTTCCTGCTTTCTAGAATCTGAACTGGCAGAAGCAGTGATATTCAGGAAGATTTTCTTCAGTTTTCTGTGTGTGTTTGTCAAATAGTGGCACTACTTCCAGTGAGTGGCATCCTGTTGAATTTTCAGTCTTGTGTTGTGCAGCAAGTCAAGAAACTTATTTTAGTCAAGGCCTATATTAGTTGTAGAAATAGACTCAAAAGAAAATTGATTTTATCAGTGAAAAATACATTATAGTTTTAGGAAAAGTAAAGATTGCATGTAGTCTCAAACCTGACAGGTTGATCCAGAGTATTCAGTTCTTAAGCCTGAGGCCCCTGAAAATGCTGCTTTACTTTGGGTTGTTAATTATAGCATCTGTAAATAGTTAAAATGTGCTGTTCAATGGGATTTTGTATCAACTTACTAAATTACATTAGATAATTTTAAGGCAATTATTTGTGTGTACTTTTTGTGGTGAAGTTAAATTAACAGTATCAAAGTATTTCAGTATTTAGAACTTGTAAACTAATAAATAGTAGTCAGTGATACGTTCTTTATAGCAATATCTGAAATGAGTCAAATAAGTTTATCTTGTCAATAAGTGAGATTGAAATTAATGTCTAAAGTTTTTCTCTCTTACTGTGATATTTTCTCCTGGTTTTTTTAATCAAATGTGTGGTGGTAGTGGTCAGGCCGCTTAAGACATGTTATTGTGCAATTTATAACAGTAATATGTCTCTTTTAGCTCGTCTTAATTCATGCCTTGATCAAATGAGAGAAGTTTTGGCAGAATCTGTACCAGAACAAACAATGGTGGAAGCAGTACTGGATAGTAAATTTGATGTACAGAAGGCTTTGGATCTTGTGCTTTCACAAGGCAGTAAGAATGTGAAGACCAAGAATGAGGATGCTGTTAATGTAGGAAAGACAAAAAAAGGTATACTTCTATTTAATTATTTACGTTCAAGATGATTAATTTCTATGTACAGTTTAATTTTGACTTTACAAGCTGTGAGGGTGCTTGTTATTGTGTAGTCATTTATTAGAACATTAAAAAAGACCAACTTATTCTTCTATTTCCGTGTTTTAAAAACACTTAAAGGAAACAGTAGCTTTTCTTGAGCTAGAAGTCAAAATAAAACCTTAGTGTCAGCAATTCAAACTGCAAACATTTGCAGTTCACAGTAAATTTCTGATTTGTAATATATGACTTATCTGAATGAATACTTGTCCTAAAAGTTGGGAATAAGCTTTTAAGTTTTATGCACTTCCACTATCTGTTTTGTGGACTGTCATCTCCCACTCCCAATATCTCCCTTTTTTGGTAGTGTGTCTGTGCAGTCACTTTCTTATTTTGGTTTATGCTTAAATTTTCATTATCTCTGCTGGCGTTCTTGGCTGATTTTTAAAGTTTCTTAGGTATTTCAGTCGATGTCTGTGATTTAATTGTAGAACATAGCATAAATTTGGAAAACATGTAGTAATTAAGTGCCTTTTCATGTTTCTTCTTGATGTTTTTGTTGCTGCTGTCAACTTCAAAAAAAATCGGATATTTCATTGTGACTGCACTTCCATCTGAAAATTATTGGCTATTGTAAGGTAAGGAGACTTACTTTGTTGTCCAGAAATGTGTATTGATACAGACAGTTTCTCTTGTGTAGTAGGAAATGTTGCTGGCAACATCAGCGAACCTAAGATTGGAAAATTGACAGCTGAAAGTGGTTCAGCTTGTTATTCTTTAATTACAAATGATAAAATGCTCCTTGATGCTGAAAATTCCAATATACGTTCATCTGAAAGGAAAGAATTGAAACCCTCTTCACTTGTTTTGTCATCTTATAGTGATGATTTGTGTAAAGGATCGTTTTGTGAACCTGTGAATAAACAGGCAGAGAATCGACTACCAAAAAGTGCTAATGCAGTAAGTTTGGTTCCTGGTGGTGAAGATATTTACTTTAACATAAGAAGTAGCCCATCTGGAAATTCATCCTTTAAGAAGTTGGAAAGCAAGGAAGCACAGGACTTGAAATCCTTGCTGATGCAGGATGTGGTTTGTGATTCTCCGCGTCCTGAAGACAGCATTCCTCTTGTTTCCTCAAATAATTTTGATTTTAATAGTAAATCAAATTTTTACAGTTCTCCGTGTTTAACAAGTGCTTTAGGAAAACTGGCTTTTGATAATGAAGTCAGTCATACTGTAAATAGAAATAATGAACTTCATGAACGTCGTTCTTCACTTGCCCAAATTATAAAACAAGAAAGCCCCTCTTCAGGCATGGATGCTTTGCCAGTGTTTAGGTCTGGAAGTACATCATTGGCTGACTTACTTCAGGAGCGCCAGGAAAGCAGTGCCAGCTACTCTTATTCTTTGGCTGATCTTTATACCCAGTCAACGGCAAGTCTCACTGATATGAAATTGGGAACCTCACCGTTATCAAAACTAGTAAGTCAGCCCCAGACTTCAGGTGGGATGCCGGAACTAACAGGATCTTTGTCTTCTCTAGCCCTCTCTAAAGTTTCTCCACTAAAAGAGGCTGAGAATTTATCTCTCTCAGATTTAATAGCAGAGACAATGGAAATAGATAAAACTCAACAAAGGGCAGAATTCCCTAAGCTGAATGTAACGGAATCAAGGGCCTGTAAAAGAACCAACATTGATTTAAGCGTGCTTGTAAGAAACACAGATATATCTGCAGAACAAAATGTGGGAGTACAGTCAAACATCTTAAGCCCTGAAACTAAACCTTTAAAAGAAAAACAAGGGAAATGTTCTGGTTTTGCCAAAACAAATAAAAAACCCAAAAGAGGGCTTAGTCCTGAGGGGCGGGATTTGTCCCATTCATGGATGAAGGCATTGCGTGCCAGACCTTCAGCTTTTGCTTTAACCTTGTGTCTCCGTTATCCTCCAAAAGGTTATAAACGGCGCACAACTGGTGTGCATAAAGCTTTCCTGTACAGTAGGCAAGTACAAGATGTAAAACCCAAGGAAGTGGGTCCTATGATTGCCATAACACCATTTGACTTCAAATCAGCATCTCCTGATGATATTGTGAAAGCTAGCCAAAAAAGAGCTTTTACAAGAAAGTAGTGCAAAAAAAAAAAAAGGGGGCGAGAAGCAGTGTTTTTATCTTAGTATATGAAAAAAGTAAGTATATAGGACCTATTTATAATTCAGAACTGATTTTTTTTGATTGCCATATTACACTTCTCACTGGTAGCAAATTTGTATGTGAACTTTTAAGCTGTTGCACTGAATATATTTTTGCCTAATTCTCACAGACAATTTAACTTTTTTACCTTTTGCAAATTCTTGAACTTTACAGGCTTTCATACATGCAGTATCTATGAACACTGTTAGACTACTTGAAACTTCTGGCTAGGTGTTGATGATATATTTAATGGGGAAGAACACCTGATTATTTTGTAATGTAATTTGGTTTTGCTATATGGTGTATTGCGGAGCAGGAGCCTCAGTTTATATTATGACTGTTTTATCGAATGTTCTTAAAGTTGGATTTTTCTGATAAGGTGATTGTTATTTGTGATTGTTACTTGTGATTGTTATTTCTAGACAATGTCATTGTTCTCTTCTGTCTTTATACTCATTACAGTATTATGGCAGAAGCACCTTTAGTTTTTAAAAGCCTCACTAACCTCAGGTTTTGACAGTTTTAGTTGTGGTAGGATGTGTATAGCTTTTGATAGGACCAAATTTGTAGGGGAGCAAGCAACTAAAATTCTCCCCTCAATCAACTGACAAACTGTGATACTCAGAATTTTAAAGTGGCTCTTTTGTAGATGTATAAGTGTTGTGTGTGCTTAGTTGGAAGTTTCACTAGGATTCTATGGTTTATTATCAAATCTTTCAGAAAAGGATTAGAAAAACAACTTTCAATTTTAGCTGAGTTTTTGCTTAATGGACAAAAAAATCAGGCAGAACATAAGTACTGTTTGTGTCTGCCTCGTGTCTGTTTTGAAACTTCTTTTAGTAATGGAAATATATTCTCTTCTACTGCTTGCACCCATTGGTGTTACTTTGAATATTTAGACAAAAGATCAGAATCAGGACATTCTGGACCTATTTTTTTAGCTGCTAATTACCAGATTTTGATGCCCCTGTTAGTCAAATTAGTAACTGCATGTTTCAGCTTGTGTTTTAGTACACGTTACTATCTTTAATATTTTCCAGTGTCAGTGGTTTGGGTCCAGAACAGCAATAAGTGCAGTAAAGGTACTGCTGCAACTAGAAAACTACATTTGTTCATATACTGCCATTCACTTGTTTGTGCTAAACTTGGCAGCTAGTATGGAACATTAGATAAAAATTCTATCTAGTTTTAATCTGATTTTTTTTGAGCCTGTCGGAAAGGAGACACAAACCCTAGATTTATTCTTGACTTCAGGTTGCACTACAGTTTTCTTTCAAAATAAAAATAAAACATGTTCCAGTGCTCTCAGGTGCAAATTTGATGTTCTGTATATTTTGCTTGTTTGTTGAGTTGATGCTATTGCCATTTAGGACTATGAGCAGTGTGACCTCTGACCTCTTGAAAAAAATTAATGTTTCGTACTCTTACTAATAAAAAATTTATATAATGACAGTGCTGCAGTGTTTATGTTCTGGTTGGCATGTTAATGTAACCATCTGTATCCTTACATATTTTTGAGTGCCTTAAAACAATGAAGTGAGTGATACAATCCAGTGTACATACTATCTGATTAATTTAATAAGGAGGAACTTAACTGATTTATTTCTTCATAAGACTTCATATAGGAGTTTTGCTGATACTGAGTGTATACTGATTGTTTTAGTAATTGATTTTAATAGCAAATTCTGCTTTTTGAACAATACAAAATGCTTCTCAGTGATCATTTTCTCTGTAGTCAGTCCAAATATTAGCTTCTTCCCACTGTTTAAAAGGCCAAGTCTGGTTTTCCCACTGAAGCAAAATGTTTTGTGGTTTTGGTTTTTTATGTTCCAAATACTCTTGACGCCCTAATTAACATTGATAGAGATTTCTATTACATGCAAGTTTTTAAAGTTTTCATTTAATAGATTTGTTTTTCTCTCTAATTTTTTTCTCTTATTCTTGTTGAACTTCTCGTCGATTTTGGTCTCTTTTTGCATTTCCCTGGCTGCCCTTTTTTGCATAAAACTTCTTAGCATTTTTAATAATTTTAGAGCCTGAATTGGACATAACACTTAAGTATGTTCTATGGATTGCATTGGAAAGTATGTACAAGTAGCAAGTGGCAATGTAGCACTTGGAACTCATTTTTGCTGTAGGTTTCATGCAGATTTAAGTGTGAGCAAGTGTCTGAAGCCAAAGGCCATCAGCAGTATGTGTTTATTGCAGATCTTACTGTGGGATTGATACCTTAGTAAACAACTTTGGATTTTGTTAGGTAGCTAGATTTTCATGTATACTTATCCATTTGCATATGTCTCATTGTTATTAGTGAGTTTGGAGAAGGAATACATGCTGTTATATATGTATATATATAGGGAGTAGGAGAGGGATTTTTCTTCAGTTCGCAATCCTGAATTCTGAAGTGAGCCTTGAATTAGTACAAATCTGTAGGCTGAACACTGCAGAGGTGCCTAAGTGATGGGTAGACCTTAATTCCAGTTAATTTTCAGCAGAGATTATTTTCATACTTGGAAAATTTTACAGTTTTGTTTTTAGAAACAAAAGGTAATGTGTTACTGTATTTGCTTTTTAAATGAAACAGATATTTTAGTAATTTCCTTACTGAGAACCAGATTTGTTTCATTAGTGACAAGTTTAATTGGCTTGGAGTACTGCATGATGCTATGGTGTAGGGCATTTTTGTCTTAGAAGTCGTGTTTGGCCTTTGCACTCAAATGTTTCTGCCTAATGAATTTAGGAATCCTTGTTAACTGTATCTGTCTTATGCTTAACTTGGTGATCTTATTTTAATTATGTACATATAAAATTCCTCCTCCCCCCCTCTTCCTCCTGCTCTGCAGCTAGTATGTTTCTTTGTCTAATACGGGTAATTTTGTTATTTGTTTTGGAATTCACAGATTAACATTGAAAAGTACTTGTGCCTGTGTTTGCATATGGATTTAAAGATAATATAAGCTACATAGACACATTACTTCTGGTATTGAGGCTATATACTCCTATGGTATTTTGTACATTACATTTATTTTGTGCATAGTTCTTAAATGGCTGCTGAATATTTTCAATATAAAATTGCTTTGTAATTGTTTATGTATCTAAATAAATGCATATTTTTAAAGGACTGACTTAATTACAATTCCTTGTTAATTTACCTGATAGAAATAGAGTTATGATTAAATGTTCTATAATGATTGTATCTATTGTGGAAATAGGCTCAATTTCTTGACTAAGTTTGCATGGACATACTTATTTCCATGGAAGACTCCTTTAGAGAAAGTAAGGCAAAACCTGGCATCTACTAGTGTATCTTCAGACACCATATTAAGGCTTCAGTTTGCCTTTGTTTAGAAATGAACCTGTAAGGGGGGGGGGGGCTAGAAAATTTTGATCACATTTTTAAGCCATATTTGTTTCTTATAAATGAAAGGATATCAGTGAAATAAGCAAAAAGTAAGTATCTAAAGTTAATTCTCAAGGTCTTTGTTACAGTAGAAATTTGAGCTACTAAAATTAATTTCTTAAAATAAGCACTCTTAACATGTCTCTAAATACCTTTTCCATTTTTCTCTTTTAGTTTTTCTAGCTAATTTCTATCTGAATTGTTTTGGGAAACCAGGGCAAGTTGAAAGTGGGAAGGGTAGGAAAATAACAGCCCCCATTGGGATATCAGAAATGATTGATGCTTTCTGCCCTTTGGGGTGTGATTCAACATAATTATATTTAGTACTTTAACTACAACAGAAATTGCTTTTGTTTTGAGAAAAGTATAGAATGTTAGAAACATAAGCTTCAGATTTAAAAATACCCATGGGATTAAAACTTCATATACCTGCATTTTACTTTTATTCAGAAATATCTATATGAGTAATTTCTCATTGAATTGTTCAGATGGTTCTTAGATTCTTATACTTCAGAGGCAGAGCGCTGCGTGAACTTCTAGAACTGTTGCACTATAATTTTTCAAGTTCTTATTTCTAAGAGGTAGTCTTCACAATTTTGTGTTTTGTCCCCTTTCCTCTAATCATATCATTTAAATGTTTGTCAGTGATGAAGACTTCCTGAAAATCTACACTTATGCAAAACGTTAAAGAGCAACTACTACTTGCAAAATTGAATAGCATTACAAAATATTTACATGAAGATAGGATACAGGCTTTATGAAATGTATATTGCTTATTATGGTACCTTTATACAAGAGCAGTAGTTTTAAGATTATACATACCTCTTTCAAACCTAACATATTAACTCTGAACAGCTGAAAGTGTTTTTATATTAAATATTGATTATGAATTTCATCACATTTCATCACATTGTAGTTCATGCAGTAAAAATAAACTTCCTGAAAAGCTGTGCTTCTCTGCTTTTTTTTATTTGGCAATTGGGTTGAATTTTTATGGATAACATATGGATAACATATCCTTTTTTGGTATAGACAGCTGGTTAACTCTAAAGTAGATTTTATATTCAGTTCAGTATGTCCAAATTGCTATTTAGATGACAAGGAAACATCATTAGTCCAATTTATCTATACTTCTGTATGTGCTAATGGTTTTGACCTTAGAAGATTTTCTGTGGCAAAGTAAGATAAACTTCTTTTGGAAACTGGTGTGTTTAGTCTGCACTAGAAAACAATGTGATGAAACGAAAATCAAAGCCATTGGCAATTTTTGTATTTATTTCTTAAAGCAAACTTATTTGGTCTTCTTGTATTGCAATCTGAATGCAGTTTAGTGGGAATGGGTCTCTGTTTTAGTATTTCTCCTATATGGCTAGTTGCTGCTTAGGGCAGACTGTTGGAATAAACATTTTTACCTAAGGTAAACCTAATTGCTCTTCATGATTTTAGGTGATTGTTGAATGATTCTTGTGAAATGGTTCATGGGTTTCTGGTGTCTTTTGCCATGGAAGTGTTCTTTATGTGGTTTGTTGACATGTTACATTGCATACTTCTGTGCATATTCATTTCATTTCTGCTTGTATTTTCTGGCTAAGCTACATTTTATTTTTTTTGTCCATATTAGTATTACAGAATGAATACTGATACTCGTGAGTGAGCTATATTCTCTTCCATTTCAGACACTATTCATAGGATTGTTAACCATTTCATAACACTAAGATTTTTGGGTTAGTGATGTGTAAGCAAGGTGGTCAGATGTCTGTAAATGTGCATTCCTTGCAGGAAGGCGAAACTACTGTGAAGTAAGCATGTCTAGTTTGATTGTTGTAGGGATAGTATGGAATCTAGTCTTTTTTCAATGAAATAATCGTTATAGTTGAGCTATATTTGTGGAGGCACTGGCTGTTTTGTATTACAGTAATTTCTCAGGAATAGCACCAAGATTGGGGCCTTTACAGGGCTAGGCCATCTGTGTAAATATTTAATAAGAAACAAGCTTCAGAGTAAAGAGTCAAAATTGAAAGTCAAGCACAGGAAGTTGAAAAGTCTTACTCATGATATGCTAGATAATCTAGGAATATACAGCACAGGTCTGGAGCTCAAGTCTAGTTTTCTAAATATGGGGCTATACTGCATTGCTTGCAGCTGTTAATAGTTAAGTGGGTATTTCTTCACTGGCATTTATTTCTTATTTACAGTTTTTATTAATACTGCATGTGTTCAGGGTTTTGATGTAGCTGTTAAGACACTGTTAAGGCAGTGTGGGCAGTTTCAAGAATATAAGTCAGGAATAAAACTAGTCGGTGCTTAGCTTGCATTTTGTTAATGTTGTTTATTTTAAAGTTTTCTACATTTTTTTTTTTGCCTCTCATATAAATATCTTCCTTAATTTTTGCTTTACCCCAATAACGAATAAAAAAATCCCACAAATGTTACCACAAAATGACTTGATATAGTGAACTTTTTCACTGAGTTGAATGCAGCAAGGTTTGGTTTTGGTTCAGAGTGGTAGGTGTTTCTCAGTTCATGGACAAGTACTAATTTGTCTTCTGTCTTTTTATGCTGCAGATGCACACTGTGATAGCTATTGCTTCCTAGTGCAAATTGTAAGAATGCAAATTATTATGCTTTAACAGATACCTTTTATTACTTCTGCTTGTGGTTAATGGACAGGTGAAGTCTTAAATGAAAAAAGAAATGAGCTTTGAATTTTATTTATAGGAACAGTTCCAGAGAAATCCTAGAGGAGCAAACATTCTGAAGCTTAATGGTGACATACAGCGTATTTTCATTAGCTTGGAGTCCTTCAAGTTTTACTTTTGTTTGTTGTAATAGGCTCTAATGCTTTTATTTCCCACATCTGGAAATCCTTTATACCTGGCTAGTTCAGAAGAAATTTTTGTCCCTGACTTCAAGTGACTGCACTAACTTCTGAATGACACGAGGGTTTTCAAATCCCTGCTATAGCGATAAGAACCCACTGGACTTAGTGGTACTCACATATGGCGTGTGTTCAGTGTGTGACACTGGGAGTGTGTTCTTTAGTGAATGGAAATGTGTGAAATGTTGTATCTTAAATCATGGAAAGTAATGAGAATTTAAGACTTCTGTGTTTTGTGTATGAAAAATATATACACAGTCTTCAAGAAGTTACTGAATCTTGACACTGAGATACTGTGTGGGTTTTAGAGAGGAAGTGGCTTAGTTCAGGGAAAAATGTGTCACCAGCAATGAAAAGCTTTTTACAATCCTTTGAGATATGTTTTTGAGATTCTCCTCATACATACTGTACACCTACACTGGAAAAAGTGACACTCCAGGCTTTTTTTCTAACTTTTTAAATTGTCTTTTAACATTAGTTTGTTTTACTTTTTTCCCAGCCAAATTGTAAACCATACAAAGTTAGTCATGTTCATAGTTGTTTGTATAATGTATCAAAGTTGGGTGTTTTGCTTGGAAGCTAAGAGAGCTTAAATGAAACTAAAAATGGTTGTATGCTTTTTAGGACTTTGGGATTCCAGAACAGCCAGAGATCCTGGGGAAACAGTAGCTCTGCTGATTCTTGCAGTGACCTTCTCTGTCAATCCCTTGAGTCACGGTAGAGATCGGCCATTAGTTGGTTTCCTGCGTGTCTTTAGAATTTACTAAGTTCTCAGGTGTGGTTGTTGGAGTGCCGGGAAGGTATCACTGGAGTTAGGTTGGTTTTTTTTTTGTGGGTTTTATTTTTGAATCCTCTGAAGTTTTAAGGATGAACAATTGCTGCTGTTGTATATAGAATCATAGAGTAGTTTGGGTTGGGAGGGACTTTAAAGATCATCTAGATCCCCCCAGCGATGGGCAGGGACACATCCCACTAGATAAGGCAGAAAATAGCCCCATCCAACCTGGCCTTGAACACTTCCAGTGATGGGACATCAAGTGTAAACGTGGTGTCCTACCTGATGTTTGCACTTGAGTACTCAAAGCAAGGTTATTGACAAGGCTGAGACAGTAGTATTTTGCAGTTGTAAACCAATGCATTTCAACTCTAGTATTTAGTAAGACATCTAAACGTTAGACGATTAATCAAATGAAAAACTGTGAGAGCAAAAGAAACCATTTAAAATATATCATGTACTGATGAAATGTCACTCGTGAGTGACAAAATATCTTTTTCATCATCTCAGCTTCTGTATTCTTTCATGAAACTAGCATTTCAGACATCAGAGTGGAGAGTTATAAATGGTTAGAAGTACCAGATCCATCCCTTCTGTTACATGGGTGACACTTAAAATGATCATTAAACATAAAACTCATGAGTTTATTGTCAGAATCCTTGGTAGAAATTCATGCTTAAATGTCAAAAGCTTGGAAAACTAAGTGACTTTAGTGTGGAAGACACCTCTGTCTCTAGAAGCTGTTGATGCCCAGTTGGCATTGACATGGAAGAACTTCGACTGGTTATTGCTTCAGTTCTTCTTCCATATTTTTTCTGCATTTAAAAGCTCAGCCTAAATGGAAATTATATATCAAGTTAATTCCAAAATATGAGTTGAAGTTGTTTTGGATACTCCTTGTTTTGAGTCCCTGTTAGAAATTTTTGTGGTTTTAGATTCACATTTTCCTATTTTTGATATTTTCCTCTTCCCTATTGCTGGCCCACATAAATAGGAAAATGACTAACTTTGCTTGTCAACTAAGTAAGATGGTGAAACTGCATATACACCAAGTGCTACTCAATGCTTAAGTTGAAAAAAGGAGGATAAGTGCCACTTGAAGTAATTTTTTGTCAGGAAAAGATGTGATTTATCTGCTTTTAATGCTGTTTTTCTAAAAACTTATGTGTAAGAGCAAACAATTGCAAGGTTCTGGATGCTATTTGTGTGTTTGCAGGTACTATTGTAAATGTGAAGTCTTTACCTACTCTTTCACTGCAACAAGGAAACATTAAGCAATCAACTTGAGTCCCTGCAAGTTCCTCTCTAAAGTCACCATAACATGAAATGCACTGATTCAGACTGGCAAATAAACTATTCCTGGCATTCATCTTCATCTGATAAATCTTGCAAGGCTTATTTAAAACTACTGTTTGTATTTACTGTATTCAGTTTTTCTTCTAAACTGGGATACACAACTTTTTATAAATCAGTTTGTGCCTCTGAATGATTTTTGCAATGAAGAATAGAGACTCCAGTGTGATGTTTTAGGTTGGTTTTTTTTTGCAAATATAGGTCTCCCTTATTCAGATTATGGTGGTGTTCAGTCTCCATTTTTTCCCCCTAGACTTAATTAAGCAAATTAGTCTCTGGTAATTGTGAAATTCAGATATGTTTGGCTGGCACCAGAGGAGTTCGTAGGAAAATATGGGATAAAGAAATTTGCAGACTAGTAATATGATTAAATAATGCAAGAGTAGATTAGTAATGTAAAGTGTAAACATGCTGCACGTAAAAAGGGAAAACTCAACTGTGTACATGAATACATTTTTTCACTACAGGGTGGGACAACTTCTGTAAACTTTTCCTAAATTTCAACATGGAACAGGTGTTTTTTTTAAATGTATTTTTTTTCTTCTCAAATACATGTTGCTATGTTATATGTCAAGTAGCTTACTTTTACCTTGATGAGTTCAGCTTGGCCAGTGTCTGCACCACTTCTGGCAGCTGTTTCCCTAAATACGGTTAGACCTTAATACTAGGATTTTATATCAGTTAGCTGTTGAAAGTACTACTATCAGCTTTATAATCTAATTAATGTTAGATTTGCTAAATCTCTAGTAATGTACATTGTTACTGGTAGTATCCATAATGTGTTTCCTATAGAATGATGTCTTTTTGGTGTATAATCTGTTGTAGCTAAGTGTTTGTACAAATGATGTGGTGTATAGTGGTGGTCCAGGAAAATGGCCTTTGTGTTTTTTTTCAGATAGTTTAAGATTAAGTCTCTGAAATTGTGGTAATAGTGTGTGGTAATAATGTGTGAACTTTTTAACCTTTTTTTTTTTCTAAAAACAGCTTTGGTTTAATATTGAAGAAGTTCTGGACTGTAGATAAATTCACTATGCTTGATCACTCTGCTGCATTGATGCAGCTTGAGTTTGTTTTGCAAGTTTGAGAGATCTTCAGCAGTTTCACACCTAGATTTCACAGATTCTTTGTAAATGTGTTGCCATTAACTCATTTTAATAACAAAGAATGCTAAAGCTTTTCTTTCTTCATATTCTTCATGTTTTTTTTACGAAGAATCTATTTCTTCCTCTGCCATTTTGCCCTTTCTTAAATGTGCTCTGTATATGAACAAGGCAAGATAGATGTGGCAAACTTAATTCTATTTGTTTATGAATTGAGTAAGGTACCTTCATTTAGAATTAACAGAAACAACTAAAGTAGATGCTAAGACTTGTTGATAGCAAAGACAAACACAAAGTTTGACAGGAACAAACTAGTAAATGATGGCTCAGTAGTTTCAAACTGCTTGATCAATCAGGTAGCCTTTCAAGCTGTGCTTTGAGAATGTGGTCATCCTTTCCTACAGATATATTTAGTTATTTGTATTTTGTTAAAAACAGCTGCTTTTGAGAAGGTTTTTGTGTGATCAGTTGAACTTTCATCTCTGTAGTTCTGAGGACAAAACTGAGGTTGTATTGTATTTTTCCCAAATGTTAGGAGTTGCTTGAGTTTAGAAGTTACATACAGAATAAAGTCCTTTATAGCACAGGAACATCTGGTAAGCGTCCCATCAAGAGCTGCAAGTGGTAATGTATGTAACTATACCAGAACAGCTGAACTTTGAATCCTATTAGTAAGGCAGAATAAAACACCAGTTCTTTAGAATAATTATGACCAGTCAAGGTCTCTTCCCATAGGGAGCAGTTGCATATGGAATCACAGAATCACTAGGTTGGAAAAGACTCCCAGGATCATCGAGTCCAACCAAATTACACATCTTAACATGTCCCATTGTTATGGGTATAGTACCAAACACTGGTAGGTAAGAATGTGACCAGACTTGAAACCTCGTTTCCCATTTCGTTGTGAGCATATAGAAACATCTTGTTTGGTGGTGCAACTACAGCCTTTGGCTTCATGATGTAAGAACAAACAAAATTAAGCTAGAAGGAGGAAATTGTGTTTTCTGCTGGTCTTTTCACTTTAAAATTGATGTTGAATATTTACAGAATACTTAAACTGTCCCATCTACATAGAAATAATTTATAAATCTAATTTCTTTTAAACTACCTTAGGCTGAATAGGTTATATATATGTGTGTGTGTGTGTGTATATATATTAAAAAGCTACTTCATTATTCAACTACAAAACATTGAAAGTCAAATTAATAAATAAATGAATAGAATTAATAAACCACTACCCCTTAATCTGAAATATTGGAACTGTTAAAGAGAGGAAGTGCAAGTACTTGATAAACATTAGTTTCTAATTTGGAGAGGGCAATAAAACCAAACAAAGGAAAACCAGCACCTTGTTAATTATTTTGCTTGGTTTTGATAAATTTGCATAATTATTTACATTTAGTCCTAGTAAAATGAGTACTGTAAAGGTGAATGTTCACTCAACAAATTTCCTTTGAACAGATTGTGTGAAATGTTTAATTTTTCCTAATTTCCTCATGGAAAAGAGTACAACGTATTTTAAATGCCTTTTGTTTTCAGCTTGTCCTTTCTTAACATGTTCTTTCTAACATATTAAAAATGGTAAAGAGCCTGAATGTTTAACATTTTCTCTTCAACGTAATTTTTCAGGTGGCTTTTAAATGTATGTATTAAGTGTTTACAGTTCACAGTATTTAAAAATAAACTCAATTAATGTATCATTTCACTTTTGACAAGATTATACATTTCCAGTAACTGTTTAAGTTTTGGATGTTAAGAGACTGGTTGGAATAGTAAAAGAGGTAGTAGGATTTTCAAGTTATGGTAACTTTGAGTGATGCTCTTTTGTAAAACGCTGTAAAATATTGTATCTCCTACTGTATCCTCCATCTTTTTATACAGCTCTTTTGTAATCAGGGGCTTATCAACTGCTAGGTCTGGAAGTTCTATTTTTTTGGCTCATCAGCTATCAGCTGTATTATTAGCTGATGTGAGCAGACGTCTTATTTTTTTCTACAAACATTTTATTTACAATAAAGAGCCAAGTAGCTGATTATCTTAAGTAAAAGCATCCATGTGCACAGCTACAAGTACTTGCTCTGAAACAAATACCTACTGTCTTGGGGGCACGTGGGCAGACACTGTTCTGCTAGACTGCCTTAAAAAGTGAGAGCACCTATTGTGTGTAACATGTTAGTTGCTATTTTGCTGCTTATTCTTGTTCCTTCAGATTTTTTTTTCCATCCCAAGTAAAAGGTGTTGTTTATTCACTAAGCTGGACGCCTTGCAGAGAACAGTTGTTTCTGAAAGCAGGCAGGCTTGTAGGATGTCAGTCTTGTGTTTACTAGTTTCATCTTCATTGGAGCCTATCTTCCATAATCATTATTTCCAGTTTTGTGAATACTTTCAGGTTTTTCCATGTCAGTTTCCTCAGTTTATTAAAATTGTTCATGGTTGAGAAACAAGCACTAAACATTGTTCTGTCATAATTCAGAAAATTACTGTGTCTTAATTTCTTTGGGCAAAATAATATCTTCTAATGTGTTTTAGTTTGGGATTTGCGATAGCATGGTAGTTTTCACCGTGGTACAGGGGTTATTTTTGTTGGCAATGAGTTTGTGTTCTTGTAATTTGAATTTTCAATATAGGAGATTTGTTGTACTCTGATATGTTGGGGTTTTTGGTAAGGAATTTCATGGTTCTTGTAGAAAAAGCTCTGTACTTTTATTTGTCTTTGTAACTTAGTATCTTTTTCTTCTGTAGCAATTTTCTGTCTTGATGGAATCAGAGCAGTGTCCTGAAGCAGCCCATGTTGAGTTCAAGTCTCCAGTATGGTTATGGTCTGTAGAATTTAGCTAGAATTTAAGTATTTATAGCAGAAATGTGAGGTAGGTGTGCTTTGAGTTCCATATATGAACAAATACTGAACATCCCACATAAAGATTGTTGTTTTTTAATTGAGGCTCATGCCCAGAACTAATTAGGAGTCTACAGTGAAATAATTTATAATTGCAGCCTGCCGAAGTGCAACCACCCCTCAAGAAACTGTCAAGAGTCTGAATGTTTGTCGTGCTCTGGTTGATTATGTATGATCTACAGTTCCTGTAGATATTAGTAAGGATTTTGTGCCTCTTTTTGCCAGATCCCACAGAAATGCCCTAACTACTGGCTTGGGAAGATTTCCCCATCTTTTTTGAGTAGGAGGTGCGAATGGTGAGGATGACCAAGAAGTCAGTTTTGTCATAACGCAAAGTTAAAACCCTTGAAATATGAGCCATTCCATGTAAAGTGGTTCTGTCTTTTCATTCCCATTTGTGTTGACAATCCTGTATCATCATTTGTACCATCTTTACCTCTAATGAAATTCTGATGTATACTGTCATTTCCCTTCATCTTCATTATAGGTAAAACTTTCAAAATTGGAATCTTTGGCTGACTTTTTTTGTAAAATATGTAAGTAGAATATGTGTATCTTTTGTCTTTTTAAGGAAAGCCTCACAAACTAAAAGTGGGACGTATCTGAGGATTTGCTATTTGTTTACCATAACCTTGGAAGCAGAAGTGCAAAAGTCAGTGTCAGTCAGTGAGTCCATCTCCCTTCAACTCATGAACAATTAATATATTTTGTTGTTAAATGCATTTGTATTTCAGTTTACAGTAAGGAGTGTGTGTATATATACAGTATTTCCAATAAATGCTCTACTGCTGTACCTTTTTTTTTTAAAAAAAACCCTACTAATTCAATCTGTTGATCATTTTTGCTTCTTTGAAAACATGTCTTAAGTTCTTAATACTTTTTTCAGTGGCTTGATAAATTCTTGTTATATGATTAGGTTATACTTTTGGACCTCTGAAGCCTCATATCTTCACTCTGAATTGTGCCCTGTGCTGTGAAGTTGTACTGACATCCCTGAAGTCATGGAGGACCATCTAGTAAATGCATTTTTCTTTTACAAGACTAGCTTTGCAGAGAGATGAATGAATGGATGTGTGGAAAAGGAAAAACTTGAAAATGTGACCTTTCAGAAAAAAAATTGATCAATTATCCTGCAGATATGTCAGGTCTTTGGCCCAATCCGTGTGGCTCTAGTGTGGTTGCAGAGTTAAGAATTCAGAGAACTGAAATGAAGTTAAATAAGGTTTTAGCTAATCTTACATTGAAGTTCTTGCTACGCTATAAGTTGCCAAAATATGATTTTCTGGAATGTATAAACGCTGAAAATACTTGCAGCTTCAGCATATTTAGTTGTGCAGGACTAGTAAATACATTTTTTTCTTCTGCAGCTTTAAAAGGCCACCTCACTAAGTTTCTAGAGTAAGTTTGCAGAGTGGTTGTAGAAGATTTTAACAAGTCTAAGATGGTTTTATTTTTTATATACCATCAGTTTGACGGTATGCTTTTTGTGTTCACTGTTCTTCTACATGAAGTAATTTTGATGGATAAACAGGAATTGTGGGTCAGAAAGCTTTCCTCTGTTAAATGCATTGCACTCCTACAATACAGTGAACAGGAATGTACTTGCATAGATAACTTCAAAGTGTAAAAGGCTTGATGTTGTTTCTGTGTTACCTGGATGATGTGCAGGCAAATAGCACCATCCTCTGGCATTATAATATTAGTTAAGAATTAAACCTGAAATTGCTTTCTTGATATTTTTGGAAATTCAACGTAAGTGTAATAGAATGTGCATATTGTACTTTCAGTTTTACATACTCATTTTGGGCCAATGTTCTAACAGAAATTCTGGTAATTTGCATGGACCCTGTATATTCTGTTCAAGTAAGTGACTGGCTAAAGGGGATATCTTTTTAGGGTTATCTGCCCATAGTGCTGACTCTGCTCTTTACATGACCATTTATGGTAGGAAGTTGCACTTCAGAAATATCAGACTGAGCTTTTTCTAAATCTCAGTGAAAGACAATTCACAGTCATTTGAGAAAAATTCGTTGAATTAGAAAACACCACCAACGACTTATGGTTGTGTATGAGTGGGAGAGTAAAGGTGCTTTTGCAGAACAACTGCAAATGTCTAATTATTTTTGCAACAGATTGTAGCTTCAGTTACGGATTGAGAAGCAACATTGTTGGCATTACTAGAGTGCAAAGTAATGCACTTCCCACAAATAAGGTTTCAGTTGATGAGTTGTACTGAATTATGATTATGTAAAGGACTGGATTATAGTCCCTTTGACTGTAAGCACTAGGCATAAGAACTACTGCAGGGAGGTTCTTCCAAAAACCTAACGGATGGCTAAGTTGCTGTTTTGATTGCTGTGAATTCCTATTGGACCTTTATATGTTTACGTATCAGAAACTTCATGAAGAGGCAGCTGGTGTTTGTGTAATCTCTAGAAGAAAACAGACCGCCCCCCCCAGTCTACCCTTGTGTACAGTGAATCTCCTGTCTTTTACATTGGAGCTGTTGGCTTAGTGAAACTGGAAATTTGAGAATTTTACTCAAATGACAGTGCCTTTGCTTCCCCTGATAAATTATCAGTGAATGTAAACTAGACCTATTATCCGTGTTTCTGGAAAGACCATACCAGTGGTCTGCACACAGAGCTGAACTATGTGTTCCCTTGTTGATACATATTGGTCAAACATAACTTCTTAGAGATAAATGCTGACTGGAATGATGTATTAAGCATGTAGATATTGAGACATACAAGTTTGTTCTAAAACTAAATGCTTGCAGCTGTAACAGACGTCAGTAAAATTTTTATATAAAAATACGCCAGTTTCTGAGATACTACATTTCTTTGGGTCATCAGATACTCTAAATTAAATGAGTACTGTTCAATGGAACAATTGTAATAGAGTCACAGAGAAAAAGTAGCTTTAATAGGTAACATGAACCTTGTGCTGTCTAAGTATTTGAAGACATTTAATTTGTATAAGCCTTGATGGCCAGTTCCAGGGGAAGGAGCAAGAGAATGCAGCATTAGCTGGCTGTTGTTTTGACTGGCTGTACCATTTGACTTCAGTATTGGAGGGGGGTGTTGAAGGCAAGAGAAATGATGAGCATCCAGAAATTTTGTCCAGGCAGGAAAGAAAATGGTTTATTGTCTTTTTGTAACACATTTCATCCAATACACTTTGACCTGATCTAATGTCAATGTCTGTGTCTTTCTCATCCTTTGAATTTATTGAGTTGTGTCAGGATTTTTGTTAACTTCCTGTTAGTGCCCTAAACACATTTCCTCACATCATTTGCAGTTTTTTATGGCAGCTCTATTTTTTCCAGTTTATCATTCCATACCCCTTATCTAGCCATTTCTGGTTTCCTACCTTTTTTTCTTGTCATTCGCCATTATTATTTTTCATGTTCATTTTTTCCATCTGTAGTTTGCATTTGTTTTCAGTTCTAATCCTCTTTACTTCCTTCTGTTCACACTTAGCTCTGCAGGTAACTTGTCACTAAATATGTGACCTTACTTTCTCCCTCTCTGACATGTATTTTTTCTCCAAGTTCAGTTGTTAACTAATAATGTCAATTTTTTTTTTCATCACTGTAGCTTTCATATCATTTTCTCTACTTGTCCAAAGCAAATTCACACCACTTCCTAGGAAACTACACACACCACAGGAGATGTGGGATTTTCTCTTGGATGGTATAACTTAATCCAGCCTGGTCAAAAGTAGCCACAGCAGCTACATATTGAATGGTGATCAAGTTTTTCGGAGATTAAAATTTAAGTCATAAGACCATGTGCAAACTGTTTTCTTATGCCAAACTGAGTGGATTTTCAGAAAGTCAAAAGATCACTCAAGGGACTTAATCTGTGCAAAGAGTATTTTCTTCAGGTGCTGTGTTTGAGAAGAAACAGTTCTGTTGGATATTTTCTCCTCCAGTTTCCCTGTTCTCCCTGTCTGGAAGGAGAATAAAAAAAATGTTAGCCCTGGGCAGCTGCCTTGCTTGAACAAATTTATTTTTGGACTAGAGAGTTCAACTTGCCAAAAGTTGTGAGCATTGAAAATAAAACCTGAGCAATAGGGAGTGCCAACTAGCAGTAAGAGGCTGCCAGCCCTTCTGAATGTGCCTGCTACACATCCAGTTGTTGCAGCTACATATAGTGAAGCAAACTGTTTCTGGAACTTCAGTCTTGGGGTAGCAAGTTGTTGTGCTGTTTGTGTATTGTGGGCCACAGAGAACTGACCTGTGTTGGAGATGCTTGGGAGTATCACTCAGTAGCCTGCTGTATCTTTTCTCCTTCCTTAAAAACAAAACAAAAATTCTTGTAGTCAGGTGCAAGTAGACATTTTTATTTTCAGCATTTTTTAGTGAAAATGACTACTCCTGATTTCATGAAAAAAAGTCATATTCACCATCTGAAACTTTGCAGAGAAGGTAAGAGTTGTGACAACAAAAAGAAGTTACCTGGAAAACCCCTGACTGCGGTTTCTATTAGGAAATAACCTTTCTTTTAAAAAGAAAAAAGTTCAGGGTTCTTGTTTGGAGAATTGTTTTCAGTGGTATCTTTAGAATGGCTAAGCTGCCTTAGCAAGAGTTGCCTTTTCTATTATTTTGAATTGTTGCATTATTTTCATAAGTGCTTTGGATGTTTGGTGACACCCATTTGTATATTGTGATTTATTGTAATACAATGGCATGGGTTTTCCTAAAAATGAGTGTTTTGAACTGGTATAATTTAAACACTAATGTAACATTTTAATATGAATTTTTTTTCCTGTGTGGCATTTTTTAAATTAGAACTGGATGGTGGTGCTATCAGAGGTGCTCCTTGGAGGTCTGCTGATGTTTCAGGAAGAGTGGGAGAGACCTTTCTAAAGAATTTAATCTTTCCTTTCTCAAGTATCCCATATTGCTTCATGTATTTGCATAAGAAAGGATTTCTGTATGTTGAAGTACTTCTCAAGTGTGCAGCAGGCTCTATCACTGATCTGTTACATTCAGAGAGATTTAAATGATGGGCAATAGGGATGACTGCATGGTAAATTATATGTAGGCAGAATGTGAAGCTTGGTAATCTGTGTAAGTTTAGGAAAACTGGGATGTTCTAAGTTCAGTAGTTGTATTACGTACTGGTAGGACATTGGTGAGAGTTCTGAATTTCTGATATTATTCCCAGCATGGTGGTATGCTTGTATAGTAGTGCTCAGTGCCACTGAAGATCCAGTGTGCTTTGTGGCAAACATAACTGGACTGAAAGTTGCCACTGCGTCCTGCAGCATTTTGCAGAATTTGACTGTCTATTCTGTTGAATTATTAAACAAAGTATTTTTGTAACGTATCTCTTTAATTTGACAATTGTTTATATTTCTTTGTTACTGTTTTTCCAGTGTGCTGTGAAATTTGAAGGGAGAAGAATACAATACCATTAGTTCTGAGGTAAATTAAAGGTTTTAATCAAAGGCCAAAACTTGGCGAGGTTTTTGGCATAAATTAGAAGGGCATGAACAGTTCAAAATTTATCAGCTGGAATATGTTAGAGACAACATTTTGAAGTTGCTCATTACAATAATGCATGTATTACATGTTGATATAAACCTACACACATGTGGGCAAACAGTGATATACATGTGATAAATACTTTTGAGCATGAAATAATATGTAATCAGGCTGTCATCTTTGCATTTGGTTCTCTCGTGTAGGCCATATTTGCAATGTATTCACAATTATAAAGTCTTAAAATTATTTTTAAATCATAGCACAGTGTATAGGAAGGGAAGTATCTTGATAGAGGCCTCAGTTATTAAATCGGCTTTTCAAACAGAACTGTCTTGTCTGTGCCTCTGTTGTTACGAATATACTCAATGATTGCACTGCCAGTAGTAAATGTGAAAAATATTTTTTTAAATCAATGAGTCACAAATGTACTTGGAACAAGCTCTTGATATGGTGCACAAAAGCAGTGCACTGCCTTTTTACTTTTGTGCAGTTGGTAGCTGTTGCTGCATAATTGGTAGTCAAAGGTTCAAGTGGCTTGCTTGTGGTTATAGAGAAAGTATGTAGCAGAGTAAGGGATGCAAACCATGTTTTCTAGATCAGAAGGCATGGTGTTACATTTGTATTTCTCCATGTCAGTGTTGGTTTATATAGTGCTTGGAGGACCTGCTTAAGTAAATTACTTGCATCTATTAAGTATCAATAGCGTCTAAGCTCCCCAGCACCATCAAAAAATAAAACGGTATGCAGCCTTTTTCATGTTCTCATGCCACTGTTGAAAATAGAAGAATCAATATAAATGCAGTAAAAAATAAAGAGCATGTAAATGAATTAAAGCTTTGAATAAAAAGAAGCTGCAATCTCACCATAGCTAATTAGCACATAATTCTCTTAGAGCTGCGTTCCTTTGCAAGTGCTGGTACACCACTAGTTGATGTTTTATGTGTAGATGTGGTTTTACTTATAAGTGTGATTGCCATCTGAAAAAGCACAGGCTCAAGACATGCCTAACATGTTGACATTCTTGCTGTCTTGTTTTTCAAGCTGAATTCAGACATGTTAAAAATTCTGGTTCATCTTACCAGATGCAGGCTTCTCTGTGCAATGGTGTAGATGAGCTTAATACTTCAGTGACATTATACATTTTGGGAAGGACAAATTAGGAAGAGAAGCTTCTGTGTATAGCAGTCAAAAGCCATGGCATTTTGTGTGTGTTGTTGATAAGGTATGGGCATCTGAATGAAACCAGTGTGGATTTGATGTAGGGAGGAATTTCTTCACCATGAGAATGGTGAGACACTGGAACCGTTTGCCAAGGGAAGTTGTGGATGCCCCATCTCTGAAGGTGTTCAAGGCCAGGTTGGATGGAACCTTGGGCAGCCTGATCTAGTGGAACATCTCCCNGCGTTCCTTTGCAAGTGCTGGTACACCACTAGTTGATGTTTTATGTGTAGACGTGGTTTTACTTATAAGTGGAGTGGTTTTACTTATAAGTGGAGTGGAGTGGTTGGACTCGATGATCCAGTGGGTCTCTTCCAACCCGGTGATTCTGTGATTCTGTGATTCTGTGAAGTGTGATTGCCATCTGAAAAAGCACAGGCTCAAGACATGCCTAACATGTTGACATTCTTGCTGTCTTGTTTTTCAAGCTGAATTCAGACATGTTAAAAATTCTGGTTCATCTCACCAGATGCAGGCTTCTCTGTGCAATGGTGCAGATGAGCTTAATACTTCAGTGACATTATACATTTTGGGAAGGACAAATTAGGAAGAGAAGCTTCTGTGTATAGCAGTCAAAAGCCATGGCATTTTGTCTGTGTTGTTGATAAGGTATGGGCATCTGAATGAAACCAGTGTGGATTTGATGTAGGGCTTGATGTAGGGAGGAATTTCTTCACCATGAGAATGGTGAGACACTGGAACTGTTTGCCAAGGGAAGTTGTGCATGCCCCATCTCTGAAGGTGTTCAAGGCCAGGTTGGATGGAACCTTGGGCAGCCTGATCTAGTGGAACATCTCCCTGCCCATCGCATGGGGGCTGGAAGTAGATGATTTTTAAGGTCCCTTCCAACCCAAACTATTCTATGATTTAATTACACTGTGCTAGTGTGCATTTCTCCAAATATGCAAATATCACTCTTTTGCTTGGTATAAACTTCTCTTTCTTGAGATGGTGGTTGTTTAACAGCCTTCTGTTGTTTTCATATGTCTCTAAACTACCTGGGATACAGAGTAGATGGACAATCAACTTTTTCAAATACTGAAACATAACTTCCATACCTCCAACAGAATTAGAGAAAAGACCAATTTTAATCTTCCTGTTACTTTCATTGTAAATATAGAAATAAACAAAAATTGAAAAAAGGACTTTTCAAGGTTGTTACGTATGATAAACCAAGATAGTATTTTGATTTGTTTGTTTAAATCTTCTACAGTTACTCTTTGCAACTATTTTTACAAAGGAAATCCAAAATCTAGGGAGTCGTGTGCTGTATCAATACACTTTTGCTATTCTGGCTTGAAAACCCAGAGAGAGTGTTTTCCTTTCTTAAAGAGTGTCCCTGTTTTGCTTGCTTCCTGCATATATATCCATCTGTCCTGTTTATCAGTCTGCAAATAATTAATTGTGCTGTCAGATTTTGGGGTTGTAGTTTTAATAATTTTGAAGTTAACAGCAGATATCATTAGTAATACTTCATGACTAAAGCAAGAAGGCTTTTAATGAGGAGACCAGCCAGTCACAGGAAAGGTAAACACAGAGGGGAGATTTATTAAGGGAAGAGAGCTTTGATTGTCAAGCTGTCACGCACTGACATAGTTTTACTGGGGTAACGTCAGTGCAGGTCTGTCCACTTTGGCACTTCTGCTCATCCTAATTTAATACTGAGACAAGATGCATCATTGCATGTTTTGCTTTGTCATAATGTATCACTTGTAGCAACAATGCACTTTAGTCTAGCCCCTCTAATGTCAGTGTAGTCTAAATAGCAAATACCTGTTTGAAAGCTACTTTGCTTAAAATAGGTTAGAAGTTTTGAGTCTTAAACTTTCTGAATTGAGAACTATTATGCTGACAAGCCTTTACATTTTTATAATTTATGAATATAATCTTTCTGTTATCATGGAAGGCAAATGGCTTTAATTTTCCTAGTGTTAATTTATTGAATTACCAGAATTTTATGGAGTGTCCTTTTCAGTAAAATATCTTGGTCTGCAGTTTGACACCATTGTCCGACTGGTACAACTACTAGCATGTGATCTGCTCTTATTTGTGCTTTTTGCAGTGCTTAGAGTAAGTGACATGTGGCAAGGAGTATTGAGGTGTCTTTAGGAGTTCATAAAAGATTTGTGTCTTGGTTTTTATTTTAAAGGTACTTTTGATTTAGGAAATGTCATTGAATTACTTGAGTGTGTGTTTAAGAATGTCTAAATGGCAGTAGGCATGAAGAACTTCATGAAACCTTTCTTGGCAAAAAATTATATATTCTTTCTATCCTTTCCCTTCAGAGGTTAATCTCCCTCACACCAGCTTTTGTCCTAATCAGATCAGGATTACTGCTCCTACACTTTTTCCAGGATTTAATGCCCTTCAGTTACCATGGAATACTTTGATGATTAAGAAGTGTTTTGAGAATTGTATCAGCATTGTACATGGACTTCCTTTTAGTTCCAGCGTGCAATTTAAGGATTTGCATACAATCTGTTAAGTGCTGAAGTGCTAAAGCAGATAAGAATTTATCATGCCGTTTTCTCTGGTGCCTTATAGATTAGATAGTAAACTATACTCTTTTCTTGGCCTTTTGTCCTTTGTAATGAAGGTTATAATTATTAATCTTTATTGGTGCCAGCAGTGCACAAAACAGAGACTTGGTCCTTATCTCAAATGTGCTACTTTATTTTATTGTACTTCGTTATGAAAGCACCAAAGTCAGAAAATTTATATTTGATGCTTCTGTCGGTAGTGTTCTAATAACTTGTGTTGCATTTGTATCTATCTGAATGCCACCATTCTAGGATTATCTTCTCTGGTTTGATTTGACTTTATGTGATCCTGCTCTTCCTCACTCTATCTGTGTAGAAGTATTAGTGCTTTATAAATTAACATAAAGTACCCACACAAACTGTCATTGCTGTTGATGGATAATTACTTTGCTTTCTTTCATTCTCTGTAATTGCATTGTTATCTTCTTTCATCTTCTAGTGTTCCCAAATCCCTAGTTTTGCATTTCTGTTTTCTGTGTCAAATACTTGATTTGTTGAATGTTTTTTTTTCTCCCCATACATTTAACTTTGGATCAGTGTCGAGCACCCCATCAATGTTTGTACAGAACAAAGCTTAATTCTAAATTGATTAGAAAATATGTATTGTAAAAACCTTTACCTTTTGATTTTGGATTATATGTAGCAAAAATTCCTATTAGATTGCAAGTTATTTTCAAGTTGTTCGAGAGTTATCTTAGTTTCTTTCAACTAATCTCGTTTCAGTTTCTTTGTGTTATTTGTAATTATTAGTTCCTAGCAGCCAGATTTCAAACATCATATTTTCTGAGAATTAGCTGTAATTCAGCTTTCAACATATATATGTAAAGAATTCATGTTTAACAGGCAGTTAACATGATGGCTGCTTGAAAATTGTTAGAATGGAAGTGGAAAAAAACATACCAGGCTGGTAACAAAGAGAATGTTAACTACTTATAACAAAATGCTATATTTGGTCTATGTAGGAGCTTGAAGAAGAAACAAAATCTTTATGCTTAACTGGTTGTCCTCATCCAGTGATCTGAGAATGTTCTGATTTATTACTATTTGTTTATCAGTTACATACCTTGTGATTATTGTAAACCATGATTTGTGCTGTTCCCTTTATTTCTTTTACTGTTTTTCCTTATTTACAGTGTACTTGGTATACAGCTATTAATAATAACACATACAAGCTACTTCTTCTAGAGAACTACAGGTGCATATAAATGAGTATCAGCAGATAAGACAAATGAGGGAGATGAAGACCACTTTGTCAGTTAAATAAGAATGTTTCAATCCATAGTGCAATTGTTTAGAAAAGGTTGTACAGCAGCTTTTCTTATATGATGTCTATTATAGACATGTCTCTGGTATTCTGTTTCCTTACCTGAAGTTAAACCCACAGCTTTTTATGTTACCTGAGAAGCAGTATGATTCTGTGGTTTTAAAGGTGTAGCTGTCATACTTTGGAATGCAACAAAGAGTTAACCTAAAGTAATAAGTCCAAATGACTCCAGTAGTAGTCTAAAATACTGAAATGATTAACTTGTTATTCAAAATAAGTAATCACTTGACTCTGTCTATCCAAATTGCCCTGTTGCTTGAAGAGTAGTGGCATTTTTCAAATTTTCAGATACATCTGTATGTGAAGATTCTTTAAAACTTGCAGCTGAATCCAGGTTATTGTTTAGCTCCCCTGTGTGTATAACATCCCTCTAAACACGAGGTACAGCTGCTGTCACTCATGCTGTGAAGCTGGAAGTCTGGAAGTCTTTTTTTTTTTTTCTTACAGGGAGTAGGGATCCTGACAAGAGGAAATTGTGAAAAGAGCTAGTTTACTACTTTTATCTAAACTTCCCTTCCCCAAAGTAATTTTTTTTTTTTTTTAACAACTTGACAAGAAACTAGAACAATGCAGTGCTATTAATTGTTAGAATTAAGAATTAAGAATGAACCTTACTGTAATTGTTTTCATTTAAATTATGGTAAAACATTATAACTTTAAAGTAAGTTAATTACTCAGTTCTGGTAACTATTTCTAAATAAACTTTAAATTAGCTAATTACTTCTCAGTAACATTTAAATTAGCTAGCTTTTGAGTAATACTTGGTTTCTTTGGTGTCAAGAACTACGATGCAGCTGTTTCTGGGGTGTGGGGAAGGCCCTGATAGCTCAGTATGGCTTGTGCTGCTGTTAGCAGTACCTGAAGTAGACGTACTTTTTTACCTTACAACAGTCTTGAGGCTCAAAAAACTCTAACCTTATCAGCTACTGAGCAGCTGCAATGCATTTCTTCATCCTTGTACTGCATGAAATGCTACTGGCATCCTGCAGAACTGCTGTGAGCGAGGCTCTGGAATGGTGTAGGCATCACGTGTATTCTTAGAGATACAGATGAGATTTTCACAATATATATAACTGCTTGTAGGTTATAATATGTAATATATACAAATAAGACACTGAAGGGTGAGAATTCATCATGATCAAAGGGTGGTATCTTTGGATTAAAGAGAATAATGTGACTTGTTAAGCTATATTTAACACCTGTTAGTCACAAACTTAAGTTCAAACTTACTTTTTGTCTGTCACTAGGAAAAACAAGGGATTCCCAGTCAGCCAGAGTGGAATCTGAAATTGTACCAAAAGTTGCCAAAATGACAGTGTCTGGAAAGAAACAGTCTATGGGATTTGAAGTTCCATGGTAAGCCAAGCACTTGTATATCAAGGTACATCAGCAGCAGTTCTTTCAGACTGATGCACCTGTAGCAAGTATTCTTCTTCTTTTTTTCTGTTTTTTACAGCAGTTTTAGTGGCAGTCTTCAGAACTAACCATCTCAGCTTCTTGTTTGACTCAGAATTACTTTCAGAAGATGGTACCTCACGTTTTGAGTTTAACAAATCCTTTCACTATGAATAGCGCAGAGAGATATCAGCTAGTAAGATTATTTAAACATCCGCTTCATAGAATACTGAACTTTCTTGGGGTTCGTTTATTTTAAATTTAGTTCTCTAAGTGGAAGTATGAAATCAATAAATCTTAACTGTAATTGCTTATTCTTCAAAGGAAGTAATATATTTAAGAATAATTTATGGTGGAAACAATCACTTATTGTTAAACTTTGCCTTCCTCTGCAGCTTTTATTAACTGTAACAGGTGTACAAGACACAACTGTTGTAGAAAAAAAAAATTGGTCCTCCTTATGCTTTAGCTACAGTGGTTGAGCAGTAGTTCTAATTTTATCCTGATTTGAAGCTATTGGAGGGATGACTCGTGAGACCATGAAAACAGACATCTCCCTCAGAGTCTAAGTACAATAGTAGCCAGCAGTGAATACTTAAAGAAATATGTAAGGACAGGTCATATATATTGGGAATGCAGTACGTGTAGTGTTCTGTGGCTGCCTATATTGCTTTAGGTTGTTTCTATTAAGATTGGTTGATGGATTCTACTTATTCAGTTTTTCAAACCAGTCATATAATAGGCCTCTAATCTGCAAGAACTTCCATAGTTCATCCTCAGGAAAAAATATTTACAAGTGTAAGCAGTACCAGCGTCCCCACTTCATCCTACAGTGTTTGTAGTTCTGATCTGGAAAGCATTTTTGGGAGTAAGGGAGCAGCATGATCCTTATTTTACAGTATCTTGTGCGTGTTCAGTAACTGAGTGGAGAGCAAGCAGTTGTGTCCATTTAGTCTCTTAGGCATATTTAATACAAGGTCTGAAGGTGATGTCATTCCTTTTATACTGCTAAATGCTGTTTTTAAGAGAAATCACTTTCTTTGAGCTACTTGGATGATATAAGCTCCAAATGAAAAAATTCTGATCCTTTCAAAATCCTCTTTCTTTACTGTTTGAGATTTACAGTGTATGAAGGGGAACTGGTTTTTTTTTTTTTGTTTCCCCTTGCCTCTACTAATCAGTGACTCTGTGTGTGACAACTGGACTTGATCGTGAAATCCCTACCAACATCATGGAACCTTCATCTCTAGTGTTTCTACTACATTTCTCATAAGTTACTCTTTTTCCTGGGGACTTCTGTGAATTAAATTAATTTGGGCAGAATTTTATAAAAAGAAAGGAAGTGAGTAAAAAAGATCTACCAGCTAGTCTTGGGTAGTAGTAATAGATATTTTTCTTTTTTAACTGTAATGTCTATTTAAAATATTTGTTTATAAAAAGGAACAAATACAAAATTTTATATCTCTGATAATTGTTTAGCAGCTGCCACATCTTGTGTAGGTTTGCCCACTCCAAAGGGAAGGAGGAGATAAGAAGTGATGAGACAGTCTCTGAGGATTGATGGTTGGCTCTAACATGGTTCTCAGCCAAACTGCTTCTCTTCAGGGACCCTGAAAGTTTGTGTCATGCTTCTGGTTTAGTGAGGTACTGTTTTTTATGATAGGAAAATTAAGCCTTGAAGACCTGCTGGTTGTCCCTTTAGATAAATCCTCAATCTTTTGAAGCTGTTTTTTAATTCACCCCACTTATTTAGTGTTACTGCAGAAAAAAATAAGAATAAGCCCCTTGCCATAGAAATTGGATGCATGTTTGGCATTTAGGTTTGTGTGGGAGGAATAGGTAAGAAGTGGAGCGATTTCTAAAAGAGCTTGAGATTTGGAGTGCAGTCAATCAATGAATATGGAAGAAAGTGGAATTTAAATTGTAAAGCTGTCTGCCTTGTCTGAAGACCCCTACTTCAAGGTGTCCATGATGGCATCCTTTCTTCTTTTGTCCTGCAGGCCGCTGTGGAGGCACTGCCAAGGCATTAGAACTTTGGCATGGGGAATAGGGAAGGAGGCCTTGGCTGTATTTGCATATTTTTCCTTTCTGCTGTAGGAGAGTGGCATTTGCTCTTCTAGTTCTTTTCTTAACAGTTGGAGCTTAACTCACTCCTTTCCACAGTATCTGCATAAACTCTTTGCTAAATATATTGTGGCTAGCTGAAGTACTAACATTGTCTTGCAAACTTATTGACTTGTACGTATCTATTTCAAAAAAACCCCAAAGTAAAATATGAACCTCTACCTCAACTCCATGAGTATCAGAGTTGTTTTTTCTCTTGAGCAGAAGGTGATTGTATAGTATGCATGAAATTGTCTTTGTTGTCACCATTTGTGGGATCTTAAAGGTAATTTATGGACCATATTTTAAAAACCAGTGGGTTATCATCTGCAAAAATAAACATTGTTTGATAGCTATTTAGTCTTTATGACTCAGTTTTGTTATAAGGTATGACCTCATAATAATAAATTAGTATTATTTAAAGTAAATGCATTATTAAAAGTCATGAATTACTTTTGAGCATTGATTGCCTTTGTTACTGGGTATTCTTAGTGGGATTGATTTTAAAAAAATCTAGTTTTCTCACTTGTGACAAAGTTTTTCTGATGCTCTAGCAAAACTATTTGCCAAGCTTTTAATTCTGATTAATTCATGAAGGAGGCCAGAAGAATTTGTGAGTAAAAAAGGATCAATATTTTCATCAACCTGACCAATAATGTGTAATTAATAATTTTGAAAGGGGAAATAAATGAAGACATTCCTGTAATGACTGTAAGTACTCCGAAAGAGTCGGTTGTATAAAAATAATTCACTAAGTGTCCAGACTGCAAGATTGAAAATAATGTTTAAAATCTTAAATTATGCAGAATTAATTCAGCAAGATAATATTTCAAGTTCTTCTTTGAAGGCATGGTAGTGTGACCCTTTCGATGGTTGGTGAGACTAAGTGTTTCTAACATGTTTTGCAACAACACATGTTGCATTTCTTAATATTTCCCAGAAAACAGTGATGTAATGATAGCATTTTACTCAGTTTACTCTTTTGGTCCTTGTTGGCAAGACAACACAGGAAGTTTCTGGCCTGGCAGTTTTAATTTTGACTAAATGTTGATCCTTACCAGGCTTTTAAATGTCTACTGGTTTCCTAACAAAAAGCTGTGGTAAGCTGTTTTGATATTTGTGCCACACTTGCTGGCGGTCAGGCTTTCTTGAGTACATGACCTTAGTGCCCATACAACATGTTTAATCCCTCTGTCCTTTCAAAGAAGTCAAGAGTTGCTTAATCAATGGCTCCTTGTTAGCAGCTAGCAGCGATGTGGCAGACAGGCACGGATGTTGGCAAACTGGAACTGCTTTTGGTAATTCCATCAAGTTCTCATACAAAGGTGAAACCAATTGATTATGAAGTGGTCTTCATCCAAATATAATTTTTTCTTGATGTGGTCATTCAACATAACTCAGACCAAGTTGGAACTTCGCTGTCGGAAGATGCTTTCTAATGCCGTTGACATTTTTATGCTCTCAGCTGGCTGCACTAGTGACATACTAGGTACCACTGTGCTATACTATGTACTCTGTCTTCTGACAAATTTTCAGTTCCATAATTTTGAAAAGTCTCAGTGGAAAAGGTTTACTGAAAAGTATTTTCATTGTCATTCGTTTTCAGCTTGATCTTCATGTACTGCTCAGTTTTATAGAAATGCACTTACTCAGTAAAAGAAAGTACAAATAATTGTAGTAACTGTTTTTCTGTGGAATAGTTAGGTGTAGTCATCTTTCTCCATAGCTACATCTAAAACACTGATGACCCACTGATTTTTGGAATTTAGGGAATCAAGCGTATCTTAAAAGCTATTCAGTTGTCAAGATATGATACTATATACTGGAGTTGTCTATGTCTATACTTGGTGATACAGTACAGTTGGTTTCATAGTGTCAAATCCATGATGTCATGATTGTGTGACCTAAGGCAGTGTAATATAAACTTGTCCTTCAGGTGGTTTAGAATATTTTGATAGGATAAGTTCTTGTGAACAGACTTCATATAGAATTGTCTGTGCATTATACAGAAGTGCAGGTACCACCTATGCCTCTGCAACCAGCATGGTTGACATAAACTGCATTCTTTGCTTAGCTAGTTTGAGAAGAGTGTTGTATCCAACCTTGATGGAAAACCCTGGTCTTGGGTTCTGGAACTGTAGCCAAAAAAAGATGAGTGCTCACATTCCTACTTTTGGGTCTTGCATTCAAGAGAAGAACTTCACTTTGGGCCATATGAAAAAGGTGTCAAAATCAGTAAGTTGCTACAGTACTTATCACATAGGTGGGTGCTGAAGGGGAAAAGGGAGACCTATAAAATGTCCCATGTTGCTTAGTGCTATAATGAGAGGCTAATTTTGCATTCAATCTGAACATTTCCTAGGTTTAATTTTTTAGATCATAACTCTTTAACTACTTTAGAATCATAGAATCACCAGGTTGGAAAAGACCTCTTTGATCATCGAGTCCAACCATTCCTATCTGCCTCTAAATCGTGTCCCTGAGCACCTCGTCTACCCATCTTTAAACACCTCCAGGGGTGGTGACTCAACCAGCTCCCTAGGCAGCTTGTTCCAGTGCCTGATGACCCTTTCTGTATATATTTTTTTTTTCTGATACCCAGTCTGAACTCCCCCTGGTGCAGCTTGAGGTCGTTCCCCCTTTGTTCACTAGACTAACATGGTTGTAGTGTATTGTTTCTTGAGATTGTTTCCTGTAATGGAAAGGGACTAGTACAATGCAAATACTCCTACACAGACAGAAAATGAGAATTATGTCAAGTAAAAGTGGAGATGTCACAATGTGGGATTCTGAAGTACCAAAATAAGTAGTTTTGGTTATAGAATTTGAAAAGAGGAAAACTGGGAAGTTAATTGTGGTGTGTAAACAGAAAGTGGAGAGGGAAAAATTTTACACTGGCTGTGGAGACTCTCCGGTCTGAGAGCCTGTGTGAATCCATTCCCTGGAAAGCAGCCTGCAGCATGATGGTACCACGTGATGAAACCTCTTCACCCTGGTAAAGTTTTAAATATAGTGTTTTGTAGGCTTTTTTTCAGTATACTGCAAGGGTTATTGGCTTGTATATTGAAGTTTGCCTTGATGTATAGTTGTCTCACCTGTTATAACTGCTTCTGTTCCTGTCATGCTGCTTACATTAGTGCCTCATCATGGAACTCTTGTCAGGCAGTAAGAAAGGTTTTGCTCTTTTGGAGATCTTATTTAGTGTTTGTTTTTACTGGTCATATATGCAATAAAAGATGAAGAATCATACTGTGTGTTCCCAAATGCTTGTGTAAATTAGGAAAATATCCTCATTTACAACTCAGAGAGAAAAAGAGTGAGCGAATATAAGAATTACAAGTTTAGCATTATTTACTAGTAGGTAGGATGATCTGTGAGAGAACAGTGTGTTAGAGAACGGGAATTGAGGAATCCAAATCTCTTTAGCCTTTTTTTTTTGCATACAACAAATTTTCTTAGTATTGATAAGTGTAACTTGTCTGTTTTCGTTCTGTATAAGAATTGCATGTTAAACTGCAGCTCAGATGTGCTTGCTTAGTATCTATGCTTCATGCTTTATGGCCGTTCTCACAATAGAACATCACTATGTTCAGCTGCAGTACTTGTATATGAAAGCTGGTTTAGGACGTTTTTTTTTTAGTTGGCTTGGGATCTTACTTCAGAGACCACCAACTCTCTGTAGTTGTTCTGCACTATAGTCCTCTCCCTCCCTCTTAAGAGAAGTGGCTGTGGGAAGCTTTTATTTATCTGTTGCATGTATTTTACAAGATTATTTCTTATCTTGCTTTTGTACACAGTGCCTTTCAGACAAGATGTTCAGAGCTAGTATCTGGGCGGTTTGTATCCAGCTGCTTATCACTTCCACCTTAATGGGCTTATCACATACTCTTTGGGGCTTACATGATAGTGAGCGAAAAACTCGATTTCTCTTCTTTGTTTCTTGTGGTTTTTTTTTTTTCCCCTAGTGTGATTGCTGAAGAAAATGGCCATGCTAACACACTTCAGAAAGGACTGTTGACTGCAGATACCAGTGCAGCTTCTGGGGTGCTTGAAGCAGTCTCAAAATCTACCCTTTCACCCCAAATAGTACAGGTTTCAGAAGAGCAAAATACGGTGCTGATTCCAGTAAAAAAGTCAAGCAAAACAAAACCACAGATAGATGTGAAAGCAGAGTTGGAGAAGAGACAAGGAGGAAAGCAACTGCTTAATTTGGTGGTAATAGGTAATACTGTTACAATTATATTGTTGAGAAACATAAGAGATTAAAACCTGTGTTGATGAAATCTGGGAGTGATACAGAAGCAGTTCCATGTGCTTGAACATTATCTTTGGAAGGAGTACACTCAGATGTCCTTGACTAGGACAGTGAGGTTGACTTAGCTTCCTTTTGACAGTATACTAAAAAGTACTTTTGTTTGGTTTCATCTTTGCAGTCCATTTTTTTTAGCATGAATTTGGAGGTGCTATGTGGTTGTCATGCTGACTGACAGTTGCAATAAATGCTTTATATCACTTTCAGGATTGTGAAATTCTATGGATTGCATAAGCATTATTAGTGAATGTGATTATCATATGTTCTAGTATGTATTTTTCTTGTACTATATTTAAAATATGTAAATTAATAAAATTGATGTAATATTTATTTCCGTAGGACATGTTGATGCAGGTAAAAGTACTTTAATGGGTCATCTGCTCTACCTTTTGGGAAATGTGAACAAAAGAACTATGCACAAATATGAACAGGAATCTAAGAAGGCTGGCAAAGCCTCGTTTGCCTATGCCTGGGTCTTGGATGAAACTGGTGAAGAAAGAGAAAGGTAAAAAAATCTTTTATTACCTATTTCCGTGAAAGAACAAAATTTGTTAGGAAATATCAATCTACTAATAATACTTCGGTGGAAGTATTCTAAATATCTATAGGTACTTACTCACTACTTATTAGCAAATATTTTTCTTTGCCTACATAGGTACGTGTTATCCAAAACAAAAATAATATCCTCATTTGGTTATAAAAATATGAATGAGAAGTTTGAATATTTATTCACAATTTCTGTGCTGTGGTGTGCAGCGTAGGATTAAAATGCGGAATGCTCCTAGTAGCAGAATTAGTTCATTTAAAGATGCCATACTGGTTTATTGCTGCCAGATCTCTCTGGTTATTGTTGTATAGGAAAGTTCTAGGTTAAATTTTCCTGTAAAAGGGTGTCAGTTGTAAACTAAACAGCAAAATGTCTGTTCATCACATGTGAGCCTACCTTAAGAGTGATATATGTATTATCTATATATTAATAAATTATATTTGTATCCTTTATAAACTTCCTTTTTTAACTTGAAACAAGAAATTTTAAATTAAATTATATCATATTGAAAAAGTATATGATGGGGAAGCAGTGAAACTAATTTCTAAAAAAATTATGTAAGCTTTTAAGAACACTGTGTGGGAAGCTAAAGACATGATGTTCTGTGTTCACCAAATTTAAAAAGGCATTTTCTTTTGTGTTTGTATTTTTACATTCACTTGTCACACATGGTTTCATTGCATATAACCTCTTCTGGTTGGAAGTATAACCATCACAGCACAAATTGATGCTGAAGAACATGGAGTAAGGTGGTCCCTCTTGTGTGTGCAGATACACTTTTGCAGTGTACCTGTGTATATTTAAACTTTTACCTATGTCAGTCCTTTCATTTACAAAGTGCACAACAAACCCAATGAGGGAGTGTGTTTGTGTGTGTGTGTTGTGGGGATACAGGTACAGAGAAGAAGGAGAAATCTTGAAGTGACCAAACACAAATTTTAAAGATATCCTTACATGAGTTAAGGGTGAGGTTATTGTAGCTGATGGGTGAAGGTCTTTTTCTTTATTCGTGTAGTTGTAATTGGTTGTAAAATGGACGAACTTTGAAGATCAGTTCCTTTCACAAATCTGTAGTAGAATGATTAGGCACCATATTAAGAATGTTACTTTATGAATACAGACAATCTTTGATAGTATGCAATCTACATGTGAAACTGGAAATGGAGACTGTTTTTTATTGCCTGCAGAGTAAAATGTTAACAGAAAGTAAAGTTTGTGGAATGATTGTAATGAGCCTTAAAAGAAAGTCCTGTGGTCTGTGACTTCTTTGGTATCCAACAGTTGTGCATTTTAGTACCAGACTTCTTTTCAGAAGATAAATTGTAATTATTAAGGGAAAAGTTTTCTGAATTGGTATTTTTAATTGATTCTATTTTCTCTTTACTTTGAGTTTTTTACTGTTAAAGAAAAACTTTCTGGAGTTACCTATAATTGCTTGGAGGATTGTTATTTTGTTGGGATTTTTTTGTCATTGGAAGCAGCAAATTTAAGTATTTGTGCTAATGTGAGTTTTGTTCCTTGAAAGTGCCTCTCTGTCTTCATTGTCTGTAAAGGGAGATGCAGATGACTAACTCGTAGGTGTTTGCATTTGATTGGATGAGTCCTATCCTATCTGCTGTGCAGAACACGTGGTTTTTAGTGAGATGTGTAACTGAGTCAAAGTACTCCTGATTCCATCTTAATAATTTGTAGTTACACATGTGGGTCTTTGCAAATGTATAACTGAATTCCTGCAGTTCTATATGTTCTATTATTGTTTTTTTAAACTCTTGGATATGTTTCTCTTACTTTATGATGCCTTTTTCTGAAGAGCTAAGTATTAAAAGTAGAATTAGTAGTGATTTAAATTCAAGGTACAATTTTTGTGTGCTCGGAGTGCATGTTGGGATATGCTCTATGGGTGTGTGGAGCTAGTATTGAGAGTTCTGGCTGTGTTCCTTCATAACTAAAGTTCTTGAAAGGTGGGTTTAGAGGTCTGCTTTTCCAGCAAGCAGGTTTATTTCAGTGGTTTTGTGCAGGCTAAATAAAATGAAAGCTTTGGGGTGTATAATTTCATGATTGTGTTTTTAATAGCTTGCTTTAGATCTATGTGAAGCTTTCAAAGCAGTTTTAATGGTGCATTGCATGTATGCTTTGTTTAAGGGGAGTGACAATGGATGTGGGTATGACCAAATTCGAGACAAAGACTAAAGTAATTACACTGATGGATGCTCCAGGCCACAAAGACTTCATTCCAAATATGATTACAGGAGCTGCACAGGTAGAGATGGTCTCAACCTCTTTTTCCAATAGCATTAAAATTTATAACTTTTTCACAAATTGATTTTCTTCTTTTAACATCTAAGATGAAATAGAGTCATTGATGGTGCTAAGGTGTCTTTGAGATTTTCATGAGATTTTTTTAAACTTAAAAATTAATGTATTTTTTAACTTTAAAGGCAGTTGCTTTCTTTTTGGGGGAATGTTAACTTTTTGGAGGAGAGTTTTATTAGGGAAGTAATGTGAATACTAAGGTGCAGTATGATAAAATCTGATATGAGCTTTGAAAGCTATTCAAATGTTTCATGTATCTACTCAACAAGAAGTTCTGTGGAAGTGGTCTGGTAGGTAAAGATTTTACGTGGTTTTGAATGGAAAGAAAAAATTTGGAGAGGTCAAAAAAAAAAATTCTTCTGTTTTAACAATGTATTTTATATAGGATGAGAAAACATAACAAAGTCCTGTGCAGAATACATCTGTGTTTTCAGTAGCACATTTGCAGAAACCACATGCCACTTGCTTCAGGAACAGTAGGTAAAGTCAAAAGTATCAGGCACTAACCATGGAATTCAGTACAACATTTAACATTCTTGTACAGGCTAGTTATTTAATTTATGGAAATAATAAATTGGAGGAGGGGAAGAATATCACACATAAAATATGTGATATTTTTTCCACTTAAAGGCACTCTTTTTTTAAATAGTGGAATTGATTCCTCAGAGCAGAGGTGTAATCAAAGGCAATTTTTTTTCTGAAGCTAAGCTACTGCATAGGGGGTTTTCTTTGTGAATGTTATTACAGTCTGAAATGTGCGTTGTATCATAAGATCTCAGTAATGATGGGTACTGTTAGTATGATTTTACAGTTAGTAAACTGTAGGAAGACTGGTTTGCCCCACATTATGTCTAGCTCTTGAGCAGAGCCAGAGAAGAATTCAGACCTTGTGACTGAGTGGTTAGACTGCAGAATGGTCAGAAGTTTGCAAATTCTGGTGTAGAGTGTGTACAGTCTTTTAAATTGTGGAGCATGTGTTGTAGGAAGGTCATGAGTTTTAAAATGACAAATGAAACTTAAGTTTCATAACAGTGGAAGATGTTGACTTGATCACACCATTTTCTTTACAACTTAAATTGGTTTATCTTTTGCAAGAAATGTAATATTGGCAGAAGTGTTAAGAGAAGACTTGCAGATCTGCCAGCAGTTGTATCAGTTCAGCAGAAGATGGAGCTGGCCAAATAAGACTTGACATTTCTGTGTTCCTTCAGCTCTCAGGATGTGAGGGATAGTCTATTTGAAACCTGTTAAGGAATCACTGAAACTTTGATATATCTGTTGCCTGTTAGAGTAGGCTCAGTGCTGAAGCAATGAGTGGAAGAAAGCAAATGTGGAAATGGCTCTGATGCCTTTTTATCTTGGAGAATTCTGTTAGGTGAATCCCCACTGCTGTTACGCAAAATGCAAATCAGCCTTATCGGGACCAGGATCTGTCTTTTGATATGTATTGTTAATTCACGGAAGTCACAAAGATTGGTTTTTATATTTTAGAAAATACAGGATGTCCTTTTTTTGAGGGAGAAGTTCACTGCAATGTACTTGTGAGGCTGAGAGCTGTGGGGAAATTCATCCATCATCCTTTTCCCGTTCTCACACTTGTGGTGTCTCTGTATGAGCTGTGGGGATTTCACACCTAGGACAAGGCAAGGGGAATTCAGAACCAGGACAGTGTGCTGTCTCTTTTCCTTCTGGCATCCTGAAGCATAAGCATATAAGGAAAGGGAGAAAGTACCCTTTTTCCTCCTCCTTTCCATTACATCTGTCTCATCATTTCATGAAATTGTCTTTAACACTTGCTTCTTGACAGCAGCACCTTTATTGTTCACGTCTGTTGCCATTGCTTGGTGCATGATGGTCCAACTGGCTATTACTTACCAAAGCAGAAAAAGTAGAAGAAATATACTTTCATGAATGATGTAGACTCTGTGATACTTATTTCTTCTAATTTCTGTGGCAGGGAGTTTGCCTAGATAATAGTCTACTTCAGCTTTTCCACCTTGTGATTTTGGCATGCTCTAGTGTTGAGTGGGCTATGAAGCATCCACCATGGTAGACTGACTGTCCCAGTTGTGTAGTGAGGTGATTTATCTGTAATTTCTGCAGTTTCTTACTATGAAGGTGTCCAGACTGAGGCAGGAGGAACTAGACATTATGCACGTACCTGTTCTCAAGCTTCTGGTGCATTGGCCACTTTTGTTTAGTCAAGGTCTGTGCAGAACACTCATAGAGGGGTGGTTTGTAAAGGATGGGTTCCCAAAACCAAGAGTTGATTTGCATTTAACAGAAAATAGCGTTTATGACATGAGATGAGATAATGCTATAATATCTCACTGAGGTAGACATGACACAGATAGGACTGAGCAGCTTCAATTACATTTGAAGCACATCAGGATTTCTCCCATGTAAAGAATATTTGATTGCTGCATTTACCCAGATTATTCTACCTCTTAACCAATTTTGATTTTTTTTTTTTTTTAATCTAGGCTGATGTTGCTATTTTGGTTGTGGATGCTAGCAGAGGAGAGTTTGAAGCAGGGTTTGAGACGGGTGGACAGACTCGAGAACATGGATTGTTAGTGCGCTCTCTTGGTGTAACACAGCTAGCTGTTGCAATCAATAAAATGGATCAGGTACACACTTTACTTTTTCATTTAATTGAAGGGCATTTATCTAGGATTGTGGATCTTAAGTTTAAGTATTGGTATTGCAAAACTACTAGTAAATTATTTTTTATTTTTTGATTCTCAGATCTATCTCTTGCATTTAGACTTTGCAATACTTTTTATTTATGGGTGCATTTTCAAAGTACACAGAAGAATAGTTTTGGTTCTAAAATGAATAGGGGTCCCCCTTGTACTTGTGAGAGTCTCACATAAGCAGTTAACCTAATGGCATCTACAAGGGCATGTTGGTAGTCATTCAGGTCAAGACTCCAAGGGCTTTAAACCTGTAAGGTGTGTTAAATATGACTAGCTGTGTTTTAGATTATTAATGCATATTTATTCTTACTGAATCTGAATTTTATATAAACTTAAAAGCTGTTCAAGGACAAATCAAACTAAAGGTGCTTGCAAGTTAAGTGGAGTGTTGCTTATTGTCAGTAATTGTTCATTTGTATACTCTTTTGTATTCAACTTTGGATCCACTTGGAAATCTCATATTTATAAATTAATTGGGTGTTGTGTTTGAAGAACGCCTGCTGATGCTGGAGTTGATGATATGCAGCTGTATGTTTGAGTCATGGTTAAAAATCTGCAATTTTATTATTGGACTGTTTTGTATCTTAGGTCAATTGGCAAGAAGAAAGATTTCATGAAATAACGAATAAACTCGGTCAGTTTCTTAAACAAGCTGGCTTTAAGGTAATGTATGTTTATGAGGTCTTTGTTGCTTTGTTTAGGCATGTATGTAGGATGAACTTTTCCTACAGCCAGGTTATTTTGTGACACTTTGCTGTCACTACTACATGCACGTAGTATAGCAGATTCAATTTCTTACTGGTAGGGTGTACATTGAGCCCTGGAAAAGGTTATTCAGTTCTTCAGTACTTCCATCATCTTTGTTTAGATCTGTTGAATCTTTGGGACACTCACCTCATTTTTAGTGGCTTGGAATTGTAGTCTACAAAGCACGACAGACCAAGGATCATCTCTCTTAATGTTCAGCATTACATGAATTATAGCAGAATTTTGCACCAGAGCAAGTGTCAGTGTGGATTATGAACTCATAAGAAAACTTTCCTTTTGCCATTCTGGATTGTTCTTATGTTTCTTCAGTTCCAACTACTATACATTTGGACTGACTATGGCCTTCCTGAAATTCCTACACATAATTTTATAATTACGCATAAACCAGTAATTACAAATGAAGTCTTGCCTTTCAGATATGGAGTTGGAGTTTGTTACCTGAACTCAGTTTCTAGTTGTTGATTAATGTTGACGTTCTAAATATCTCCAGCTCTGTTGGAGCACTGTAATCAGGCAAGAGGTAAACATGGATCCACTGCATAATCTGCTCTCTCCGGGGGAAATACAAATGCGCCAACTGTTTTATTGTAGCTTGGGCTCATAATATTGAAAATCTCGCTTCTTCCTGTTGTTAATGTATTTTTAACTTCTGTTTTCTTAAATAGGAATCAGATGTAGCATATATCCCAACGAGTGGCCTTGGGGGTGAAAATCTGGTAACAAGGAGTCAGTCAAGTGACCTAACAAAATGGTATAAAGGGAAATGTTTGTTGGAGCAAATTGGTGAGTGCAGTTTTTTGTATTTAAAAACTGTATCTTCATCCTGTGCGTATGTAAAAACTTATATTTGGGGGGAAAAGTGTGACAAAGTCTGTGGAACGCAATACAGCTGGTTTATCCCTGTGTGAGAAGTTGAGATAGTTGTTGAATACAGAAATTATAAATGGTCTTCTCATTTGATTTGCAGATTCTTTCAAGCCGCCACAGAGATCAGTGGATAAACCATTTAGGTTGTGTGTTGCTGATGTTTTTAAAGGTTGGTAGGTTTTGTAGTATTTTCACTGTCATTTCACTGATATTTAACACAAAAAAGTTGAAAACCAAAGATTTAAAATAAGAATTTAAATAGAAGTTTGTCAGTAATCTTGAACAGGAATAGTAGGTGTTCAAGCACTGTTCTTTGTGGAATTTTAGATCTTTCTGAATGAGAAACAGACTGGAAAACAAATTGAGGGAGAAAATGTGCATCACCAGCTAACTGGCTGTGTGATCAGTTGATAGTTCTCTGGGACAGAGCTTGGAGATTCTCTTTACTGAATTGGTTCTTGTTGCGTAAACAAATGTTTTCATTTGTTTAAAGTTTGCTACTTTTTGCAAGTGTTGTAGCAGTTAATAATGATAAATTCCATCATTTTGTATGAACATTTAGGGAGGGAGGTGAAAGAAAAAGGTGACGGTGGTGGGACTGTTATAACCAGATGAAGATTTAATGAAAGGTAGCTAAATATTCCCTGAGCTAGTAACTATAACTGGTTCTTATTCCCTTTGTCTGGAGAACATAGAATGCCTTGAGCCCGTATGTTTTTCATTATAAACTTGATACTTTCTGCAATTACGTGCATTTACATTTATAGCTAGTTTAAAAGAAATGAGGTTTAAAAAATTATTGCATTTGAAACTTTCAAAAGGCCCATTGAAAAACATTGCAAACTAAATTACAGTATGATTTGAATGGTTGTATAAATTTGTAATCAAATCTTAATATTGAAATGAATATTTAAAACACAATTTTACTTTATAGGATGTTTATTGGGGTAATACAAAAAAACCAGATCAAAATACTGACTGTAATTGGAAAAATCAGTTTTGTGCAATTTAGATATGGTTCTTTCAGAAGACATTAGATGCTGCACATACTGTGGATTGGCTGACTTATAGTACTGAAGAGATAATGATAAATATTGGAACCCTGTGTGAAAATTTACACTAGTTTGGTACCACTAGTTTCATCATCATTAATTTTGTGGGCTGTGGGAAAGTGTGTTAGGATTATTGATAAAGATCTTTCAAAATATTATCACAGTGTTTTGATGTAATAATAATTTGTGCGTTGAGCTACATTTCACAAAATGAGCAATTTTGGCCAAAGTCTGATTTTTTGCTAGAGTATGCAAAAAAAAAAGAGGCTTTGTAAGGAACTCAATTTACATAGACAGTGTATATCACTAAATGTGGCCTTTTAGGTGTTTTTTAAGCTATTTTCTTCTTACCTTGTGATCTCAAAACTTAATTAACTTGGATGCTACCAGAGGAAGTACCTGCAGGTACAAGTACGTAAAGCATCAGTTGTTCTCAGCTCTATTCCAGTGCCTGTGCTTGCTGAGGAGGAGCTGTCTATTGAAGTGTGTAAAAAGTGAGAGTGGCGAGTGTACTCTTGCATAGTTTGGAAAACCCCATTCTTTGTTAAAGTTGCCCACACATACGATTTATCTATCTCAGCCTGCCTTTAGCTGTTGTCCTCTGTAGCCCTCCTAATATTGTTTACAGGCAAACTGTCTCCTGATCTAGGAGTTCCTGTTAATTCTTTCACTGTTGCATTGGCCTCCACTTACCACATTATAATTTTGTCTAGGGTATTACTTAAGCTGACTTTAGAAATGTCTTGTCTGGCAACCAAATCCTGAGGACAAAAACCAGGTCCTGGCAGAACCTGAGTACCATGATAGACAAATTGGGTCATTTTTTAAGCTCTGACCCTGTCTTTAACTATCTGTTTTGTATGTACATTGATTTCATGGGCAGCTGGAGGAAGTTGACATTTTGCAGGAAGCAATCAGCATGAGAGTGAAGCTTCAGACACTGCATTGATTTATCAAGCCAGAGTTGGTGATATGAAAAAAAGAGAAATGCTCTTGATTGTGCTTGGGAACCTGGGACCAGTTCAACTTCTGGATGTCTGCAAATGTTTGCAGAGCCAGCTTCACGTTTTTTTGTGCACAATATTGAGGTGAAATTGGTACCATGAGTTGGAAATTCTTTTTCTAGCAAGTATATGCTTCTCAAGTGTTCTGTTCTTTTGGCATCTGATATCTTCCTGTTAATTCACTGAATTAATCTCATTTCCTGGAATGAATAGAGGAAAATTAGCTTGCAAGCATACTGGTAGTATTTTTTCAGCTAGATGGCTGGGAGCAGTCATCAGCAGTGATGATGAATGCGAAAGAACAGGTTGATAGTATGTGACCTTGAGATTTGAGGTCAGCTTGCTCTTTTGAGTTCAGCTTTAAATTAAGTTTTTCATCTAATGTGACTCACAAAATACTGAGATACTTGCGTATGTATGTTACTTGCATAGATACTGAAAATGTCATTGCAGAACCCCTTCAGAGGATTCTTTTTGAACACTCCTGCCAACACATGTGAAAGATGTGAGGCATTTCTTAAGGGGTACGTGTATAAATGTGTATTTGGAGCACATCTGTTGAAAATAACTGACCTATCATTAAAATAATGAACAGAATATTAGGACATTGAAGAAGAAAAACAATGCAGATCTTCTCTTCAGAAGTACTTAAGTCATCCGCAATTATAATAGCTCCTCATATTAAATAAGAGTGAATCAATCTTTGAATTTTAAGGAGTAAAAGAAAAATGTAGGCAGAGCATGTAGAATTCTGATTCAGTTGAACAGTAAATAGTATAGGAATTTGTACCTGTATGCATGTGATTTTTGAGATTCTTTTTTTATCTAGTTATAGTGTAGAAGTGCTAAATTAAATACAATTGCTAGAAATTAAGGGGCTTAATCTGATGTTGAAAAACTAAAATTTTTTTCTTCATGTATCTACATTTGTTCAAAGTAGGATATTTCTCCCTTAGTTCTGAAAAATATAAGATGTAGAGGTTTTGAATTGAGTGTTTCATTTTCATGATGATGCACAGCTGGCTAACTTGCAAGTACTGAGCACTCTTCTGTGGGGGGAGGGCACCTGGCTTCACTGTTTGAGAAACTTATCTATGCATTGCTGAAGGTCTAACTTATGATGGGAAATTGATCCCATTTTGAATTTGACCCATTTGATCCCAGTTTGAAATTATTACTGTGTTTATTACAGACCAAGGATCAGGCTTTTGTGTGACTGGTAAAATAGAAGCAGGCTATATTCAAGTTGGAGAACGACTTCTGGCAATGCCTCCTAATGAAACTTGCACTGCAAAAGGTACAGTCTTCAGAAGTGTGTTTACTTTCAGGTCAATACTGGGCTAGAAGCAGTTACTGAAATGGTAACAGACTGTCAAACTGATACTAACTGTCAAACATAAAATGTGAAAGCATAAAACGAATTTCTTTAGATGTGACTGGGTCTGTATAAATATGTCTATGAAATTTTGCATGTTTTTTTTACCATATCAGATAATCCAAATTTTATAGGCTCATGACTTTTGACATTGCTGTATGGAGAACCTGTAAAAATGTCTGAACTCCAACAATGTCTGTAAAAATATGTAATACAGGAGTCATTATTATTCAGCTTCGCTGTGGAGTGTTACTGCTGTTAGCAAGTGTGAGGATGTTGAACAGCCTTTAGAAATTAATCTTATGAATTAGGTGTGAAAAAACTTGAGAATTAAGTCTCTGCTGTTTGATATTCTTGAGACTTATCAGTGATACTTTCATAATATAAAAGCTTTCAGGATATAGTTGTCCTGAACAACTACAAAAGAGAAGAAAATTGGATTTACATTTCAATATATTTAATTTCTGAAAAGAGGAATAGCTAAGTCAAGACATTAAATCTTTAGCTGTTTACTGATTAAGCTTGCTGCCTTTGTACTGCAGAGTTGGTTTTGCAAGCAGAAAGATAAAATTATGATTTTCTGACATTGAGCAATGAATAGCAATTAAGCCCTCGAAACAAATGAATAGGTTTCTGTATCTGACTATTTAGCTGGAATTCAGCAGTATGCTGATTCAGCTGTTCTCTTCAGTTCCAGTAGCAGCTTATTCCGTGCTAATTTGGGAAGCTCTTCAGTATACTTGTTTGTATGGTTGTAGGTACATTGTTCACATACACAGGAGTGTTACGATAATGTGGATGAATATTGACATCAGGCCACTGTAGTCACTGCTCTGTTTTGGGAGTGGAGAAAGTAGCATGGAAAAAAAGTGTATTTTGTCTGAGTATTCCCAATGATTTTCCTTTTGTCCTGCTTCTCATGTGGCTGAAATGCAGCTGAAGGTTGAGGATATTAATATTTAATATTTAGTGTAAAGAAGAGGTAACATAATTTATCATACAATATTTGCTAAAGGTAGTGTGCACATTAGGATTCTGGTTTTTTATTTCAAGAGGCTGAATTTACTTATTCTGTGAGAATGATACCTATCTGTGAAATAATTATCAACACTGCTTAAAAAAAGAATACCTAACTTGTAGTTGAATGATGCTTTCTGACATGTTTTTGACAAGTGGTTTTGGGAACACATTTACAAATCAATAAATGCAATCTGTAATGAAATAGAAATAGATCCTATAAATGTATGCAGTATTTATAAAAACTGAGGTTTATTTTCTTCATTGGTGTTTACCAGAAACCTCAGAATGTTAAGTCACAAGCAATTAGTTTTGTCCTCACCTACCAGTCATATTATCTTTTAAAGTGATAAAAATACGTCAAAATCAGAATAAAATTAATTTTAAAGATGCTTTCTAATAGATGCAATGTCATGAACGAAAGGCATTAGTTAGGCTTTTTTATGAAAGACTCGGCAAAAGCACTTAAGGTAAATGAAAGTTGACATAGTACCATTGAAGTATATGAAAGATGCGGTCTAGGGTGTGCATGTGCCTCAAAGGATGGGTGGGGCAGATACGGAGATATTAGTACTACGGCATTTTCAGGACTGCGTCATCTGTGCTGTGTGACAAGTGCCAGGTCCCCTTCTCTGGCTTAATTAAAGCCATGTTATTGTGCAGGGTAGAGTGAGCCCTCACCAAAGGGAAAAAAAGGCTTCCTCAGTCTTTTCAGTTGAAGAGCTTTTACTCTCAATCCATTCATACTGAAAATTGATGAGTGATGGTTGATGAAGCACAAATGGCCCAAACAGAGCTGTTTGTTTGTAGCTCAGAACCTAGGTACTTCACTGTGAGGTTCTGTTATTACTCATTTCCAGGAATCACACTGCACGATGAACCAGTTGATTGGGCTGCAGCAGGAGATCACGTTAGTCTCACTTTGACCGGCATGGATATCATCAAAATCAAGTGAGCAAAACTGGGTTTCAGTCTAAGTAACGGTTTGTTTTTAATGAAAAGCTTTATAACTTTTACACTTAACAATCAGTGGTTTACTTGAAGAATGATGTGGCTACCAGGATATTTAAAACCAAAGTGATGCGTTTCACCTGGCTTGCATGTACAAACGTTGGAAACATCTGCTACATGTCCAACGGCAACCTCAGAAGAATACAGTTAGTTTTCATACTTTGCCCTAGTGCTGACTCTGGTAACCTTCAAAGACTTTTTCTTTAAGACTTGTCCTTGGACATTTTAATTGCTAAATACTGCTAAATAAAACAAAAGGTTTGAAGAACTTATCAAATCATAAATTATGCTAACAAAAGAAATAAAAAAACCTGCCATTGTGTACTAATTAGTAAATCTGGACAAGTGGAGTTGATGGAGACTGTTTATTCAGCCATTAACTGCTTCTAACATTTGTCTTGGTTAATGTTATGCTAACCATTTTTTGGGGAGTCTGTTACATTCAATGAGACACTACAAATCTCTATCTCTGTTTCAGTCTGGAAGTTTCGTCCTAAGTGTTAGACTCAAGTAAGTGTCAGTTGTTCAGGCTACAAAATTGGATCCATAATTTGTTCATCTTTATTACATTCCAGTTGTACTTAAGACAGCAAGCTTTTAATCTGCTGTTTGAATGACTCCTTGCATTGAGAGTTCTGTAGATACATGCTCTGTTTTTATGGGAAAAATACAGGCTTTTTTGTATTGCCATTTCATAATTGGGTGTGATTCTCTGGTAAATTGGGAGGGAGGAGGTCTTGTAGATTGTTGAGTGAAGGCTTGGGTCAATTTGTTACCTTGATGTCATTCATCTTTTGGAGAAATAAGACTTGTCAAAAAAAGAAAAGTAAGCTTTAAGTCCTCTTGATATTGATGAAATTCGAATACATCTGATGTACATGGTTAATCATGCTGTTTATTCCCTTCAGTTGTGTTTTTTCTGGATGGGATTAACTTTCCTTTCTTTTTAGATCGTTAAAGCTAGGCACTGTGGAAAAAGTTGTGACTATTCTGACTTAATGACTTCTAACAAACAGCATCTCTTTTGTGACTACATGTAGAGTTGTTTGGAAATGAATGGTACTGAGAACTTAAGTTTTGAGAACCTTGATCACCATGTTCCTTTATCCACTAAACAGTTGACTTACAGGCAGCAGCGATGCAACTTTGGGCACTCTGCGGTATTTTATGCTATTGATCTGGAACAATTAATCTCTGAATGAAAGTCTTCATTCTTCAAAGTATGTATACACAGGAAACAGTGACATTTTTAGAAACCGAGTAGCAATGGATGTAATTGTTCACTGAACTAGACAGACCTCTTCATGCGTACCTGCAAAATACCATAGACATTGTCTAGGTGTTAATTTCATTACAGGCTTTGATACGGTGTTCCTGATTTCTTTTTTCCCCTTGGGTAAAGTGGTATGTCTGTGCTTTGCTTGTCTTAAAGATTTCTTTTCAGCACAGTGATTAGCATTTGTTTGTCAAGATACATATCTGTTTCTTTTGTTCTCTTCTCTTTTCTTGTAGTGTTGGCTGTGTATTTTGTGATCCCAAGGAACCCATTAAAGTTTGCACTCGTTTCAGAGCTCGGGTTCTCATCTTCAATATTGAGGTTCCAATCACTAAAGGATTTCCTGTAAGTCCCTGTGAAAGTTCCTGTCTCCATTACAGGTTGTCCAGGGCTTTTACTCTCCATGTCTCCCCCCAAAATGAGAGGCATTTAGCGTTCAGAAGTGGTTTTGTCTCTCCAGAGAGAAGTAATACATGACCTTTGTGTGTTGTATTTGTAGAGAGCACAGAGGTTATGGATAGCTGCTGAATGTGTGAGGTAGAAAGTAATTTGAGAGATTTATAAGCCTTTGTTTAAAAAAATCACTGTTAAAGGAAGTTGATGTTTCCAAGCATTAACACCTAGGATTTCTGATTATTGTAGAATGTATATTAACTGAAAAAAACATTTTTAGGTGCTTTTACACTATCAAACTGTAAGTGAACCTGCTACTATTAGAAGATTGTTGAGTGTCCTGCACAAAAGCACTGGTGAAGTGACAAAGAAAAAACCTAAGTAAGTGTTTTGAATAGCTAATAATTACTTAAGAAATGGGCTGACTTTTGTTTAATATACAGTATACCAAACAGTTCTATTATGAAATAATGATGTATTTAGAAGAATATGCTTTTATTTAATTGGTTTCATATTTAGATTCCAGAGTGCTTTACAAAGCGAAAAACCTCCTGCGTACTTGATAAAAGCTGAATGCCTGAGAAGTAAAATGACTTGCCTAAGATGTTTTGCAGAATTTGGAACCAAAAATAAATCACAACTTCTACAGAGCAATGATTTGGCTCTTTTTGAAATCAAAAGTGCTCACTGTTAGCTTTTTAAGTTGATTTTTGCCATTTATTCACTGTTCTCTTTTTCATTTATGTATGCATATAATTGCAATAGAGTTTTCTGCTTATTTACCTTCAGGTTCTTGACTAAAGGACAGAACGCTCTAATTGAACTGCAAACTCAAAGACCGGTTGCTCTAGAGTTGTATAAAGATTTTAAAGAGCTTGGGAGGTTTATGTTACGCTACAGTGGTTCCACTATTGCTGCAGGAGTTGTCACAGAGGTATGACATTTCTGTAATGGACTTTCTATACTGAGATGAATAGTGTTAACTTTCACATTTAACATTTAATTTTTATGGTTAAGACCTGTTCTACACTCTTTGACCTGAAAAGTGAACTTATTCTGCTGAAAAAGAGACAGTGCTTCAGCAAGATGTAACGAAAACTTGCCATGGTTCTGTTTGATTTATTATAAGCAAAAATTACTCTATTTAGAATTTTTTAATGTTGTGCATTTTTCTTTCTCCCCTGTCTCCAAGGTAAAAAACAAGCCAAACATACACCAATCTTTCCAGAATCTGATTTTCTATATCCTGGAAGTAGTTTGTAAATAAGAAATATTGACCATTTTTACTTTGGCTAGTTTGTGTCCCAGATCTTTTCCTGTTAGCATTAAAGGCAATTGTTTGTAACATGCTTACAAGCGTTTTCTGATGTGTAAGTGAGAGGGAGCAAAAGCTATTGGACTAAATTTTTGCATTCTGTTAGAAGGAAAACATACAAATGTCCCTCTGTCACAATAAAAAAATCTTGGTGTGATTTTTGGATTAGAACTTAAGTTCTCATTCTGGGCCTGAGGGAGAGCAATTTAGTCACATTAACCAGGTTCTTGTACTGAGACTTAAAGCTGAGTCCTTTAATGTCTAGAAAACGTGGAACTAGGGTGTGAGAATTTCTGACTTCTTATGTCTATTAGAATGATGTCCTAGGCCTGTCAGTCTCTGGGCCCTATGAAGCTTTAATGCTTGTAACAATCTCTGGTCTTAAATAGAATCCAGAAATAAGGCTTTAATCTTGTACTTATTTTTCATCAATTTAACTTGAAGTGAATGGGGTTCTCTTTAGATCTGTGATGCCAAATGTTTCCAGCATTGGGGAATAAATAACTCCTTGATATTTGGGAATTACTGTTTTAATACATGATCTTGTTCCAAAGGATTTTTTTCCCCCATGGCAACTATATCGTGTTAAAAAAAGTTGTGATCATTTTGCGTTTCATACTTCACTTTTCACCATAGGATCTTATTTCCATTTGTGTATCTTTTTAGATTAAAGAATGACAGTTGTGCCAGAACTTGGAACCATTCAACCAAAATGCAATGAGATATCAAAACTTCTATTTAAGAATCCAGTTACTTCAGTTGAAGGAACAAGTGCAATTAACTAAGGAGAAGATCATGACAAAAATTAAATCTCATGAAATGTCTGGGGAGCCCTTCAGTTTCTCCTACTGCAGAACAAGATGCCAACTGACAAGGAACTGCTAATGTTGCACTTCTTGAATCTCAAGAATATCATGTGTTTCTCCATGTGGAATTCAGCTCTTGGAGCTCAATGGAAAAAATCTTTTAAAGTTGAATTAGTGAAAAAGACGATGAATCATCATGAAACAAGCTTCTTACTTCCAGACATAAATTGTTTACATATTTTCTTTGATTTGCTTTATTCTGCACATTAATTCAGTAAGGTAACTCTATTGGTCTAATATATTTTAGGTTCAAGCTGAATGCATATTTGGGAAAAAAAAAGAACTATTTACTTTGGTTTCAAGAGAATGGCATGTACTGTTTTCCTGGGATTATTTTCCCTGTCCCGAAAGTTATTTTAAAAAAACCAGTTTTCTTTGCTGTGTAGTGGAAGCTGTGCCAACATTGGCTAGTTTTATTTTTTAAACTGTAAGAATAATAAAATAACTTTGTCTGAGCATAATTTTTCTCTCCTTCATCTTCTGTTATTTAAAAATTTCTAAATTGTTTTAAATCGTTCTTCACTTCCCATAACTCAGAAGTTTCAGAGTAAACTTTTGACTTAAAATATGAAACTGGCACGCGACTTGTCTTTCTGTGGAAATAATTTCAGTTTTTCTCATGTTACTCAGCGCAGCTACTGCGCATACACATCTCTTTCATGCAGACTGAGTGCTCTTTTGAACAAAAGCTGGCAGTTTAATCTTGGGATGTATGCTAAAGCCAGATTGTTGTGCTTACTCAGGCTTGTAACTCCTTCATGTTTTTTAGTTATAGGGCAGGCAAGACCTAGCAACTGAAAAAGGGATCCTTCTCTCCAGAATAAGTTCAGGGCAGACACATTTCACTGCACCTTGGAATGTTTATTTAGTAGGGAGTGTGAGAAGACCCTCAGGTATTTCAGGACTTGTGTGTGAGTGGGCTGGAAACAACTGTGCTTTGACCATAGTTCATAATGTGGGGAAAGAACTGAAGAGCATCAGTCTCTAGGGTAAACTGAAGTAAAACTGTGCCCTGCATAGTGAAGAACACAAAAAACCTATGATCATTATTTAGTTCAAAATCATGTATCCTCCATACTTACTCTTCCCACATAAGTGAAAGGTAATATTTTTTGCACTTACATGCCTCAGTTCAGCAGATACCTGCACTTGACACAGATTAATAGTACTGCAGACTGTATGCATATATGTAGAGGTATCAGCACTGCTTTATGAGGAAATTACTTCTGTAAAATCTTACGAGTCTGAAATATATGAAAACCTATTGCCAAAACCAAAGCTTATGAATTATCACTACTTGTTATGTCCTTTTATAGTCCAGAAATTGCATTTAAATACTTCACAATTTCAAGATACCAGCTGTGAAAGCTTCAGTGCACTTGTTAGATTCCAGAGATTTGTATTGTCAAGCTCTTGCATTGAACCATTTCTACTTGTACTTGCCTTCAAACCTTGAAAATGTTTAGGTTGCTTTTAAGCCAGAGGATGGCTGAAGTGCTACAGGTGGGAGAGCATGTCTTCATTTTTTAAGACTCCAGTGAATTCCTAGTGTTTGTAGATAAGGAAATGTGATAGGGGATGAACCTCTGATAACCCTTCTCACGCATGGTTGTATTGAATTTTGAGATTCAATATTCTGTGGTGACAGAAAAGCTACTGCATACTTTCCGACTTTGTAGCTTGGGAGAGCCAGAGATATTACCTAATCCAGTTTCAACGTGACTGCACTACCTTTCAGCACTGATTTGAACTTTGCCCAGAGGCGCCAGTTAGTTGATGTATAAATGATCTCTTGTTGTGCAACAAAAACATGCCACTTTTATTTGATCAAATTATGTTTGGCTGTTGATCCAAAAGGAAATTGATGGCTTGGCAGTGGTCTAGAGTGCAAAAACTTTATAAACTGCTGACTGAGATAGTCACAATCTCCCAGTGACAGCTACTACTCTCCAATATGGATATAGTGTTTCAAATACCTCTGGAGTGCAAGAAGGTGGTATGCAATCCCAGAGCAATTGGATGATCAAAGTATTTTCTCTTGGAGGGAGATGTCTTTTACACAGCTCTTACCAGGCAGTTTGGGTTCATGGGAAGTTAAAGAATAACCTGTTTATATGTAACAAGCTTCTGTACAGTGTGGTGGCTAACACTAGAATGTCTGTGAAAGGCAAAGTGTGAAAGCTGGTGTCTTGCTTCTTTTTATTAAAAACTGGATTTCTGACAACCTACAACAGAGTGTACCAGGTAAGACTGTGCTTCTCAACTGTTCTAAATTGAAGGGCCACTCTGCTGCTTGTATTGTTTGATGTTTGGGGATATTGGTGAAAAAGTAGAGAGTTTATGTTTAAAAACTTCTAGTTTAGCAGAAGCATTGTTTTGGGGGTTACATGGAAAACTATCGATTAGGACAAAGCAGGGAACATGAGCTGCAAACATGCTAGTCCAAGTGTCTTTTCTTGTTGTCTGATGACTGTAAGAAGCAGGTCCCTGGCTAGATGTTTGGATCTTGAATTATTTTGTATAGCTGTTGCAAAATGTCTCCAGACCATGGCTTGAAAAAAGTGGTATAGGGAAAAATTTCTTGTTGAACCATTCTTTTTCTCCTCTTCTTCAGTACTTTATTTCCTGTAGACAGAGAGGAGCTGATTTCTAACAGCTAAGATGATTCTGCCTCCCTGCTTCACCTTCTAAAAAAGAACCAAGTGTCATAGATGTAGTAATTTTTTCACTGCTTTACTGTTTTCTGCTGTTGTTGCCAGTGTTCATTCCAAGTCGTGAGTGATCAGTGTTTTTCGGAAGACAGACAGGGGGAGGAGTTCAGATTCACTGTGCAAATACTTACAAAGCCACTGATCTAAATCAATGCCTTGTAGGAAAAAAAATCACAGATGAAGAAAGCGGCTAACAATGGCTCACTCAAAGGCTCTCTTAGTCCTGGAAAACTTCATAGGTGGCAAATTTGTTCCTTGTTCCTCCTACATAGACTCCTATAATCCGTCCACTGGAGAGGTCTATTGCAGAGTGCCAGACAGTGGCAAAGAAGAGGTGAGTACTATCCAAACGTGCAAAGAAGCAAAATCGTTAAACACCTAACAATATTTTGAGTAGCAGAGGCTGAAGGTGAGAGAACAGAAAAACACTGAAGACTTTAATGCTTATAATGAGTCAGTCTTGATTCTTGTAGTGTTGTGTAAAGTATTGCTGCATCATTGAATACTGTTATTTTTTTACATTGTGGTGTTAGAAAGTTACAGACTGGATCCTAGGATGATGTAAATTAACAGCTTCAGTAACTTCTGTGGAGTTTATTGAGCTCACATGGGAGGTGTCTTGTACCTAAGTTAACAATAAAGCTCAGACTGGCCTGAAGTGTAAAAAAATCTGTAAGAGAGAAAAGGACTTACTGGTCTCTTCTCTAAATAAACTTAGAAGCACTGTATAAAATTAAGTGTATTCTCCCTTAGTGTCTTGTTAATTTGCAATTGTTATTTAGAAGGATTTTTGGCTTGCTGACTCTTCCCTGAAGATTGTGAAAAACTTTCAGACCTCTCTGCTTTTGGATGTTAAGTGGAGGTGATGAAGTGGCTGTGATGAGTGTACATTTCCTTATGATGTAGTCTGTCTTCTGAATGAATGTAATGTTTCCTAGTCCTGTGGCCTCTAGTGGAATGAATGTTTCCCTGTGCTTTATATGTGTTTAGATGTGAATGGCCAATGTGACATTCATGTAGGGAGCTGCAGTTTCATTGATGCTACTTTGTAAGGGACCCACAAGTATGTGTCCAGTGTAGTTTTTGGATTTATTGAAGAGAAATGACTGGAAAGGCTTGAGTAATGGCAAGGGCTTGGAAAATATTACATGCAGTGTACAGTATTTTAAAAGTGGGGTTTTTTTAAAAAACAAACTGCTGCTGTGTGTAGCTGTTCTCTCCACTTGCATTTCAATTCCGCTGACAACTTTTTTCTTCTCTCAGCAGAAACCTTTGCACTGTAATTTCAACTGGGTAAATATTTGCTAGATGCTAATGCCCAAAGGTTAAAGAGTGACAGGTTCGGTTTGCTAGAATACGTCTGTGTAAGTTCACTCCAACCCTAATTATGCCTGAAAAGACTTCTCTTTGATGTGCAGGTGCAAATCTTCCTGTTCATTCATTTGAAAAATTGTTAGAACAGTCTAACAAAAGGAGGCTGCTGGCCATTCTGGAGGTAGAGTTCAAGTATACTAAAGAGCAGTGGCTTTTCTCTTTCAGCTCTCTGAGTTAGTGGTTGTGCATAGCAGCAGGAATCCAGTTCAGGCATCTGTAAGTCAGTGTGCACCTTACACCTGCCTGTAGACAAGTCTACAAGGAGGTCAGGCTCTGTAGAGCTGGCATCTGCTGGTGACTGGTGGAATACACTGTGAGGGAAAGTTCAATCATATAGTGCTTAGAGGGTATCCAGAGATATCAAAACAAACATCTAGACCCATGTTCAACAAAGAACTTGGAATGCTGATTTCTAGCAAGGCTCAATAGCTGCTTTGATTTTTTTTCCTGGTTAATTTTAGTGACAAGTTAGAAGGCAGAACAGGGATGGGTAGCAAATCTGTTGCTGACTCTAGAATTTAGTATCAGCTGCAGTTGCCATTTCTGCTGAAACACTATATCTTTTTTTTTTCAAGGGTTAATTTGTTCCCTTAGCTACATGTCTTAAATTCCAAATAGCAGCACCAAAGCAAGCTGATCAGGTGCCCTTTATCTCCAAAACACAGATTGGTGAGGGCTAATGAGTCCTGGCAAATACCTCCTTAAAAAAATCTCTCTTTAAAGAACCTTGTTCCTGTGCATCCTCCCCTGGGAAAGCAAAAATCACATCCTGAGGGCAGTTTGGGGTATTTTGGTATCAACCTTCTGCAGTAGGTCTGGATTGTGTGTTCTTTCTCTGTGTCTGTTTTGCACAGAAGACGAAAGCAGAAGGAAATGTTTCAGACACGCAGGTTCATAGTTGAATTCTTATGCACATTTTCTTTATGGCTCAACTTTCTTTGCTGCTTTTTGCTAGTCAAACTAAGTAACTGTTTAACTTTTTTCTGCTCTCTTATTTCTCTACTAGTCTCTCTCCTTTCCTTTCTCCTGCATATTTTAGGTCAATCTACTGCTATTTAATTCCTTACTTGCTAATTTTCTTTTCTACTCTCTCTGAAAATGCAACATCTTCAGAACCCACTGGAGATGGCTTTAATTTCACATCAGCTTTCTCTTGAAACACACAACACCTGGTGGAAAATGCCACAGAGGAGAGGATAGGTGAGAAGCAGCACAACAATGGCACCTAATAACAGGAGGATGGAAGAACAAGTTAATTAATAAAGGCAGTATGGTTTCAGAGCGAGTGAACGTTTTCAAGGTAGAGTGCCATCAGTGCTTGACTCACTCAAGGAGGTGCAGTTCCCCTTTTCTAGGACTCCTCTGGTCCTGTTCCAGCTGTTTGGTGGCTGACAGCTGGCTGCTTTCGGCACCTGAGCAGTAGGTCATCAAACTACAGTTGAAAAAGTAGAATCTAGGCTTCTGAAGCATGACTGTTACCTGTGTGACCTTGTGCAAGCTGGTTTATTTCCCATCTTGACCTCTGTACCAATATTATTCTGGCCCTCAGACTCCAATTCTTATTTTCAGGGAGATCATCAATTCTGTTGTGCGTGGCTGGGAGTGGGAATGGGCAGAAGGTTTTTCACCTTGAACTTCTGTGTCATTGTTGTTAAAACATCACTGGAGTGTCTATAAATTATTTTGTGATGTTTCTTATAACAGCCACTGCAATCTGAAGGAACAAACTTGGAACTCAGTTTTGTGGAACTGATGGAAAGGAACTTTCAGTGACTGCACAGAACCAGCATATAGCAACATTAGGAGAGGCCAGAATGATTTGATTAGTATTACATCAGCATCCTCCTAGTTATTGACTTCGGCAGATTTCCAAAAGCTCTAGAAAGTTCTAAGCAAAAATGGGAATCTGTTGAAGAATGCTTTAGCTAAAAGCCCACCTTGGTGCGTACATTAGACTTTGGAAGCAATAGAGAAACGATAAGTAGGAAGCAAAGACTGGGGAAAAGGACAGTTAATTAAGGTATGGAGGGATATTGATAACCATCTTTAGTAATCTGAGATACTGGTAAACATCAAGAAGTAACAGCTTATAAATCAACAGATGCCGGTAACTTCCATTTAAGAGCCCAGAGGAAATTACTGATGAGAGAAAGCTTTCTTCTGAATATTAATCCTTTGAAGGCTGCTCTGCTTCAGAAAAGTGCTGGTAATCTGCCACTATTCAGAAAGGTCAGCCTGAAAGACCATGCAGCAGTTATGTATTATGCATCTGAGGCAAAGTACTGACTAGTATGCATCTATATAAATGTAATGTCTTTCTTATCTGTAGACTTCATTAGGTATCGATGAAAGAACTATATAAACCCCAAGAGTTTAGAAAAGAGCACTTTTTTTTTTATGAGAGCATGAATTTCTAACTGTGATCAGCTAAGATTAAAAATTTTCTCTTGAATGTGTATTCTGTAAATACATTTAGTCCTTGCTTGAATTAGCCAGGGGAAAGAAAAGAGGAAATTAAAGGCTAAGTAGGGCATACACTCTGTTCCTCCTCCAACCCCTTGCTTTCAGCATTGCTCACTGTGGCTGAAGTTCCGTATTGTGAGGCGTGTGGATGTTTAGACCGAAGCAGCATTTGCATTTGAGAGATTCTTGCAGTTTCCCCCATGAGAAATAGGATTCTGCATGGGTTTGACCTATAGCAATATGCCAGTTGACTGGTCTGTCATTTTCTTCAGGCTGGAGGGGTGCCCACAAGTTGCTGGAATTTAAAGAACAGCGAGAGTTACTGTGACAGTTTCTCTTGTAGGTTAGTCTATTTCAATAATACTTCTTGAATTATGGGATAGTGTCCTTAGAAGGTGAAAATGAAGACGCTCTCAAAAGTCACAACACTGAAGAGTCTTCCCAACAATGTGACCAATGTGTTATTAAGAATCTCAAATATTAATTCATCTTCTGGTAGTATGATATTCTTTCTAAGGCCTTTTTTTTTAACATTCACCATTCTTTTTTCGCTTTTTTTTAGGTGGAAGCTGCTGTCAAAGCTGCCAAATGTGCCTTCCCAATTTGGTCCTCAAAAAGTCCATTGGAAAGATCTCAGATCCTGAACAAGCTGGCAGACCTGATTGAACATGACCTGGAAGCATTTGCACAAGCAGAGTCAAAAGATCAGGGTAAACATTAGAACAGTCAGTTCTCAAATACAGTGTGTCTTGCTGAATATTGAAATAGAAGATATGGTCCAAATTTTAAGGATGGTATGACCTGTTGGAGCAAATTGAAGTTAATGTGCATGAGCTTTGCAGAAGTCATTGACTTTAGATTCCTGGGGCATTCTCACTTTTCAGAATTGCTGACTTTGACTTAAGTTATTAGATATTTGGAATGCAATACTACAGGGGAGCTATTTTCTTTGACTATGTTTTCACTGAGCTAACAGTTTCATTGACTGTGCTGGTTATTACTTGGGTGCAAGACAAAAGTAGTTTCCCCAAATCCAAGCAAATCAGCTTTCAGAGCAGACCTTAAAGCACTGTTTCTGCCTATGATAAAACTGCAATAAGGTTGTTTTTGTTTCAGGAAAAACTATTACATTTTCTAGAACAGTGGATATCCCTCGGGCTGTGTACAACTTCCGATTCTTTGCCTCCTCCATCCTTCATCACACGACAGAGTGCACAGAGATGGCAACCATGGGCTGTGTGCATTACACCTCGAGGACACCTGTGGGCGTTGGTATGCTACTTCTGAAATGCTGAAAAGCTTGGCAGAATGTCTGCCTCAGCAGTGGCTCAACAAAGAAAGAGGATTTTTCAAAAGCATTTACTGTCTCTGGATCAGGTGCTAAACTGACTAGTCACTAGTCACATGAGCAGCTTCATGTAAAATCAGTTATGCTCCATAGTAAAAAGAATGCTCACGTGCCTTAAAAAGCATCTGTTTTGACCTGGTAGCTCTCACTGTCAAAATACCTCTAGTGTTCTGAATGTGTGTTACTACTATGGATCAATGAGGCATTCAGAAGCATTGACTTGCTGCTTCTGTGGAGTGAGCCAGATCCTCCTCACTTCTTGGGGAGCAGTGGTAGCTTGAAACTGCATTTGGGTGAGGAAGCTGAACTCGGCCACTAGATGCTGCTAATGCTTCAGGAATAAAGTGACAGTTGATGCTGTAATGATTCCGTTATTAAGTGCTTTATCTAAATAAATATGAATGTTCCACATTCACACTTGAATTATTTAAATAATAAAAGTAGCTAATCTGTAGGACCTATTTAAAAGTTTTTGTGAGCAGTGGAGAACATGAGTACTTCTGGTAAAATTACTCTCGTAAGGAACAGTCACTTAGTGCATTTGCTCCATCAACCAGCCTGGCTTTTGCGAACAATCGCACCTAACAATTACAGATTGTTTTTCACTACTTCCTCTAAGTATGTAAGGTGGAAGTATTCCCAAAGGTAATTACTGAAAAAATTCAGGTCATTCAGCAATTTGTGGAAACAGCAGTTTACTCACTGATAAACTTGGGCGCTCATAAGTAAGGTTAAGATTTATCTGGAAAATATGGACTATATATTATGCATTTTTTTTTTCTACTAAAACTGAGGGGGGGAAGGGGAGCTCTAAGCAAGAAAAAGCAAGAGTGGTCTGGACTAACACACATTGCCTTAACCTGCTGTTGGCTAACACAGAATGCTACCACAGAACAGTTGACTTGTATAGTTTTTATGGCTGACCTTGCATTAGTGTTCCTAGAAAACACCAAAAAGCTGCAGAGAATATAAGATTCTGCCCAAAAGAAGCAGCAAAATTTATTCAGAGAATGTGGCTGGCACCTTTAGGGTATTTGAAGAAATCCTTTAAAATTATCTGCCTCTTAGAAATGTTTCTAGCTGCGAATTTGTTTTACAATTCTCTGGAAATAAAAGCCATAGTCAAATTCCCTTCATAAATCTGATTTGGTGTAGGTTATAGATTAGAGAATGAGGTTTTCCAGGAGACTGAACTCATGTCTCTTGTGGATTTGTTTTGTAGCTGGTTTAATCAGTCCCTGGAATTTGCCGCTGTATTTGTTGACCTGGAAAATAGCTCCTGCCGTTGCATGTGGAAATACTGTGGTTGCCAAGCCAAGTGAGATGACATCTGTCACAACCTGGATGATGTGTAAACTCATGGAGAAAGCAGGTAAATATCAGGATGATAGGGAAGGGGAATACTTGCCTTTGCACTGGTTTTTTTTTTTTTTTTTTGTTCTGTTGCAGAAATCAGAGTGCTCAAAGAATTTGGGGAAGACTGCTGTAGCTGAATGTTGCACTGGAAAATAAAATAGCCTCCTCCCTCTCCTGCACTTGACTTAAGGGTGTCCTAAGTCTGTGGTGCCAGCAGAGGAACCATGAGGGCGTAAAAGAGTGAGAGTCAGCTCTCACTGGCTGTGTCATAGCTGTACGTGGTGCACTATTAAGGAAAACTGGGAGGACAACTGCTTCTTCCCTGAATAACTGAGAATTGAGTCTCTAATGATGGATGTCAGGCAAACTTGGCTGATCAGTGCAATTGATTTTATCTTCTAACCCATGACCTCTGAGTTATTAAACATTATGCATTTCACCTACTATGTAAGTTCAAGGTCAGTCTTTGTCACCCTAGAGCTACTCGTAATTTTCTGACTTAAGAGACAGAACACAATGAAGTGAAACCCACAGAGCAAGGGAAGCGGTACAATGACTGTGCCTTTCTTCTCACCAGGTCTACCCCACGGAGTGGTGAATGTGGTGTTTGGAACGGGTGCAAAGGCAGGAGAAGCTCTAGTCTGCCATCCTGATGTGCCTCTTATCTCCTTCACGGGGAGCACGCTGACAGCCCAGCGGATCACAGAGAAAAGTGCTCCACACTGCAAACGGCTTTCACTGGAACTGGGAGGCAAAAACCCCGCAATCATCTTTGATGATGCTGACTTGACCCAGTGCATCCCCACGACCGTAAGGTCCAGCTTTGCCAACCAGGTGCTCTGTAGTGATTAAACACTGTTTGCAGCGGGAGGTGTGCGTGTGTCAGAGTGAGTGTGTGCACGTGTGCACAAGCCTTTGGATCCAAAAACTAAATTGTCAAGGTCTGTTTGTCTGTATTCTAGGCAAACTGTAAATAGAAATTAAAAAAAATAATTATTCCACTAGCAGGGAAACAAAATGATAAAGGTTTTTTCTAGTACTCTCCATCAGAAAATAATGAGGTATCATCCCTCTCAAAATAAATATATTGCTTATCCTTTCAGAAAGCAACTGTTTTAAGTCTCACCTTGCAAGTAAGTGGAAAACTTGTTGATTTGCTGTAACTAAATCAGGAGACTTGCCCCAAAGTTCTGACAATGTTCCTCTGCCATTATCACACCTCAGGACAAATCACCAAAGCCATGAAAGTGTGGGGGGGGAAACATTCAGAAAAATAGGTCAGTGTCAGGGATTGTCAGGAAATGAAGGTAGAGACCGTTCAGAATTGGAAGTAGCATTTCCTATGACAAATGCTGAAGAATAAAACATGTAATCAGTGAAGAATCAAATTTATTGGCATTAGTGAGTGATTACAAAATCCCATTATAGCTGTTTTGTCTTTCTTCTCTTCTTTTTAATCTGGGAAAAATCCTATTTTGCAGTGTTAGTGAAAGCAGTTTGCACTCTTGAGGGTACAGGGTCATGTGTCTCATTCTGGGATGTGACTCAATACTCATCAATAGTACAACGTAATATGAACTCATATTGTTGTTTTTCTTGTTTGTTTCTTTTTTGATAGGGTGAAATCTGTCTCTGCACCTCCAGAATCTTTGTTCAGAGGGGCATATACAGTGAGTTTTTGAAGAGATTTGTGGCAGAGGCTAAGAAGTGGAAGGTTGGGAACCCCTCAGATCCTACAGTTGATGTGGGAGCACTAATAAGTAAAGAGCATCTAGAAAAGGTACATGGAGTTTACATGATCTCATCCATCTCTTAGAGGGCTAGGAAAGGTGATTTCAGAGGTGTGTGGAAAAGACCATATCTTCTCCAAGGTTAGCTCTGAGGGATGATGATGAAAACCATTATAAGGCATCTTTTTGATAAGGTGTCTGGTGCCTGTGGGTCTGGGGTCACATGATTGCTCCAGAAAAATAATTTCCATGAGTAAAGTAATTTAAGATTATGAACAATAATTTTTTTCCATTAGAAGTGAAATAATTCAAAGTGCATAAATCTAAATATAGAATTTATGCTAACCAATATAAGACTTTGGTGACATTTTGATGGATTTTAATATTGCATTTTCTGACATTGCTTATTTGCCTAATAAGGTTGTTAAGAAGGTAAAAGTTTTATTTTTGTTTCACTGTCTGGTAAATTCTAGGAGTATGAGACAGTTTCCTTGGACTTCTGGCAGTAATTTGGAATTGTGTGTGTGTGTGGAGGGAAACTGAGATGGTGCATAGTTGCACAAAGTCTGCTTTAGTGGCTTATAAGAAAGGAATTTTTATGGCATCAGGCAGAGTTCAGGAGAGCAGATGCTCACATCCCAGAAGACACAATCAGCATAAGCAAGAAGCACATTGAAAACTGCAGAGTGAGAGAGCAAGCCAAACCTTTGCCGTGCTTCCTGACACCCCAACAGTTTTATCAGGCCTGTTCAGAAGTAGAGTGGCAGAAACATTTCCCGAGGTCCCAGGTCTGTTGTACCATAGAGGACTTCTGAGCCTAACCTACCAAGGTTTTAACCAGAAGAAAAAGAGAAAGAAGCCTTGTGCTGTCTTTGCAGTTTTTCCTATGGCAAGAGAAAACAGGCAACAATTTCCGAACAGTAGAAGTAGATCGATAGCATGTCGTATGTGTTCAAGACAGCATATGATAGCAGCAGCCATGGAAACAGATTTTATTGTTTATTGATGAGATTTTCTATGGCATTTATGGCTTCAGCGTCATAGTGGCATGTAAACATTTAACAAGCCTGCAGGTGAGGTAGGAAAATATTACTGATCCCTTTGAGCAGAAGAGTGAACTGTGGCATGGAATATGTGGGAAACTGCCCAAGGTCCTTGAATAAAGGAGAGATTGAGAAGCTATGGGACCACTTGTGTTTTCAGCAGGGGCCCTATCCTTTTGAAAATACTTAGCGAGAAGGGTCAGCAGTATTGCCTGCTGGGCTAGTATGTATTTAAAGAGAGAGATTGTTTTACAGCAAGAAATACGCAACCTTTCTTTTACAGAAATACTACAACAAAAGCTGGGGAATGACCTCTGTTTTTAGTAGGGAAGTAAAGACAGTGTGATCCAGTTGGAGATATTCAGGGGTTTCTGTTGATGTGCCCAGACTGGAGTGGTGGATTCTCACATTTTGATGTCTTTCAGCAGTAACGTTTTCCTGCTCCTTCCTAAGGTAAGAAGTTATGTGAAGAAAGCCCAAGCTGAAGGAGCCAGAGTCCTCTGTGGAGAGGGAGTGGATTCTTTGGCTCTCCCAACTGGCAACCAGAAAGGCTATTTCATGTTGCCCACAGTTATTGCTGAAGTCAAGGATGAATCCTGTTGCATGCAAGAAGAGATCTTTGGTCCTGTGACATGTGTGGTAGCATTTGATACAGAAGAAGAAGTGATTGAAAGAGCTAACAGTGTGAAATATGGCTTGGCAGCCACTGTGTGGTCCAGTAATGTGGGACGTGTTCATCGGGTGGCACAAAGGCTACAGTCTGGACTGGTGTGGACCAACTGTTGGCTTGTTAGAGATCTGAACTTGCCATTTGGTGGGATGAAAGCCTCAGGCATAGGAAGGGAGGGTGCAAAGGACTCCTATGAGTTCTTCACTGAGGTCAAAACCATCACAATAAAGCACTGACATATCAACAGAATTTTTTTTGGGTAAAATAAATGACAGTAATTTGTGTTACAGTAAATGGCTTTCTGAAACACAGGCTGCTATTGTGGCTATCTTTTCTTGAGCTTTGGTCAAGTAATATCAGTGGTAGCTAAAAATAGTCGTCTTAAATGCTAATGTTGAATTCCGCCTTTCATGTTAAAAGAGAAAATCAATGCAGACTCAACAACCAATTGTCTCAAAAATGCCTCCCTGTAAGGCAGTTTGGAGAAAGAAATTTATATGAATGTGGACCTGTGGTTGGTGAATGACCTTGAGGGACAAAGTGGCAAGCATGTTTTGAGGCTGATATTGTAATGGGAATCAGTCCATTTCTACTATAAGCATGTACCAATCCATATTGTGCTTCACTGATACTGGGCAAGGACTAATGCTGACAGCACACTAAAAGCCTGACCTTTAATCTGTTAAGTGATATTAAAACAAGGAGTCATGACATTCTCATGATTCTAAGAGACAATAAATGTTATAATTAAAACCTGTTTTATGATATCATCCTAAGATATTCTTCAACTACTTTGAAATTACAGGCTTTAGTCACTTCTAGGCCTAAGTGATGGTGTTTTTCACATACCTGCACAAAGATTTGACTACTTCAAGAACAGCATCATTCTTCACTAATAAAGACTGGAGGTGACTCTAACTGACAACTAACTCTTGGATATGTTCATCACAAAAATATAAAACCACTGGCAGCTTTTCCTCATTAATTTACAGAGCTTTTTCTTAAAACAGATATCTCTCAAACTTGTTTACCAAACAATAAATAAAATTGGATACAATTCCCCAGCCCTGCTCCAAGATGGCCACGTTGCTATTGAATTTTAACAGCAACCATTTGTGATTTGTTTTTCAAGTTCTGAGTTGAATTTCAGAGTGAAAAAAAAAGCTGCATGGAGCTTCATATTTCATAACTGCTTGTATTCTGAGAAGAGCTAAAAAGTCATTGGGATATTTTTTCAGGGCTGTTGGGGAAAAAAAGTAAAGGCAGCTCTAAAATACAAAAAAACTAATGAAAAACTGTTACCGATGAGACATTAAAGCATGGAGTAGCAAATTGCTCTGCTGCCTCTCTGCACACTGAAAAGAAAAATTTATAGATAGATTTGGGGTTAATAAAAAAATGCAATTTTATTTTTTGTGGCTTTTATAACATTTTTATGGGTATAGAGCTATGATGCATAGGGATGTAAGACCTTGTAAAACTGATGTAGACAGTCTACAGGAATCTCTAGGCCTTGAATCCATACATTTATTTTGATATTTCTAATTAAGATAGTTTATTTCATAGTATACCTTTTAAAAATAAATTTTCCAGAGAGGATTTTTTTTTTACAGCGTTTGACCAAGCTAACAGTGAGATTGTCAGTTTTCTTAGTAAAAATAAAAATGCCACCAGGGTGTCTTGAATTACAGTTGCAGAAAGGCAGTCTTTTCTCTCTCTCTAAGTGCTTTTAGGTGAGATGAGTCACTGGAACAAATAGTGGTGGTGGAGTCCTTACCTTGTGCAGGTCATGCCAGGGACTGCTTTAGAGGTTTTAGAGTGGTGGATGGATCCCACCTTCCCTTTTCTGGAGTGACCTCTGGGGTGAGCCGCTCAGCATGAACATTTGATAAGTGTCTCCCGAGTTGTCTGAAAAGCTGATTTTCTCCTTCAGAGGATATTTTAAAAACAACTTCAGAGCTCTGAGTACCTCAGAGCTGAGACCTGAGCGTGTGATGAACCTTGAAATCTCTGGATCCAACCCAGTTGTAGGGCAGACTTACAAGGCAGGTTGTGACCTTACTCATCTGATAGATTCGGTACAAGTACCCCCAACCAGAGATGAGTTGACAAAATACATAAAAATGATAGGCTTAGTGAATTGGTGTATTCTGAAGAAACACAAACATGTAATATTGTTTTATTTTAAAAATCTGCCTAGGTCTATTCAGGACCATGTGGTGGCAGCAGAACTACCCCCTTTTTTTACCACCCACCCCTCCCCCCAGCATTGTTGGGAGGGTAATGGAACAGCTGTATCTGTTCGTGTTTCATGCTGACAATCCTGTTTGGGAGAGCAAAAGAACCCAAAAAGCTATAAAGGGCTTCATTAGTTATATAGTCTGACATTTTCAGCAACAGCAGATGGGATATTACACAATTAATAGTTTTGGATGGATTCTGGTCCCACCTGGATCTGGTCTAGGTTCAGTTTTAATGAGGTGATTTTTTTTTACCCCAGTGTTGATTTTTGCTTGGTGTTAGTTGTAATGGGAGATTTCTATATATATGTAACACACGTGAGATAAAGGGCTGCATGTTGTCTCTTTGTTTCTGGACCAAGATACCTGAGGTTTTTTATGGAGAGGTGAAGTGATATGTAGGGAGAGGACAGAGCTCTGTAGGACCCCTAGATGAGGGATATAGATATGATGGCTCCATGTCCGATGTGGTTCTCAGGATTTCTCAGAGGTGAACTCCTCGGGTGCCTCATTTGGTCAATTCTGTGTTCGGCACCTCAGAAATAAGCAAAGTTCAGAGGTGCTGCTGCTGATGCTTACTTTTGGGCAGGAGGGAGAGCCTGGGCGAAGACACAAAGTACTGTACCTCTTTGTATTTCCCATCTGCAGTGAGCTGCTTCTTTCTCCTCTTAGGTGCAGTTTAAGCACTTGCTAATTCTTCTACTTCTTGCCCTTTTTTTTCATGTATGTTTTTATATATATATGCGTGTGTTACTTGGTGGGGAGATTTCTTTGCCTGTTTGTGGTAATGGGTAGGTCTGGCTTTGAACATAACTGTCTCCAGCCTCTCTAGTCCACAAGAGGGCTGCTGGTGCTTGTGACTGTGAAGCAAGTGACCCGAGAGTGGTGACCTGCTATACCAGGGGATGTCTGTGGGAAAACTGAATTCTACATACCACATTCTGTGAACTTTCCCATATTTTCTTTATTCAGACTGACCTCTAGTATAGCAAGTTGTGTGGATAACTCTTTCCCATATTAAAAATTAAGTAGTCAAAGAACATTTTTCCTACTGATTGTTAAAGTGCCTGTTGCAGCTGTTTTGTTTCTGGATTTTCTGTCAATCCCAGTATGCAGCAAAGAGGATATCCTGGAAAACAAAGCAGCCTGATCCAAGGCATCAGGCTTACAGCTTTTGTGGAGCTCTATGGGCTATGCAATCTGTAATTTTCCAGCCCATCAGCAAAGTGTTGGGGTTTTTTTGTTGGGTTTTTTTT
>WAAB01025420.1:73060-98552 GCA_013389865.1 Piaya cayana
TTTTTTTTTTTTTTTGTAGACTGCCCTGGCTTGTGCATGAAATCATGTGGCTGTTGTGAGGATTTGTTTAATTACTCTTACGTAAAGCCTGAGGAGTTGCTCCATCTGTTAATTCTTACAGATGGGGTGAGTACAGTTTTGTTTAATATAAGAAGATTATCTCACTGGTGTGAGATGATTATGGGTAGGTAGTAACATATTTGCCATATTTTACAGCTCTCAACTAGCATGGGGTTTTGTTCTATTTCAGATTTTTAATTATCGTGTTTATATCTGCACCCAGCTATTGTATAATGCTTGAAAGCAACTTTGCTTAGGGAGACCCTGGGTTTACATTGGGAAGGAGACACATCAGTTCCAATGTTTATATTCAAATCAAGCTATGTCCCTGTTCCCACAGTGTTTGTGACTTAGGCAAAACAAAAAGTATTTGTAAAACTCCCAGGGATGAAAACAAACTTGACTTTTTGGCTCAAAGAACGTTTCATGCCTAACTTAAATGTGCAGAGCTAGAATGTAAGCTATGCTAGTTTTAAAACCTTAGCTTTGAATTTCCAAATTTCAGAAAGCTGTACCCTCAGATTTCATCATCACAGATAGTCAACTCTCTTTTCGCTAAAACTTTCCTCTTCTAACAATAACAAAAGATTAATAATAGAGAAAAGGCGGTGGGATCATAAGGGAACTATGAGGATTTTCCTGTTGACCTGGTCTTCAGGACTGAGGTATAAGTTTTTGCTCAGCCTGGAAGAGTGTTTGCTCAACACCTGTCTCAGCTCTAGAAAGATGATATCTGAAGTATCCAAATACTTGAATTCAAGCTTCTTACTAAACCTTTGCATTTTTTGTATGGTAAGAGAGTAAGAAATGAAAATTGAATGAAATTTTCCTAAGCTGGAGGAAGACCTGGGTCCCACTCTTCACCTTAGTTGTTAAGTGTGCTGTAGAAAGCTAGATGTAATGAATACAGGACATTCAAAACTGTTGCAAGAAATCCTGGTGATTGTGCCATTTTCTTCATTAAATTCTGTTCCACTCTGTTCTAAGTACTCCTTTTTGCACCTGGAGTGTGATACTTGTACTTAGGAGGCCTCAATGCACTAGCTTGTTTTTTCTAGAATATATAACATCTCTATTGGTAACGGTTGTACTGCAGATCAAGAGTGGTGTGTAGTGAGGAAAATAGAGAAGACCTGCAGAATTATAACTGGGTAAACTGTGCATTTTAATGTAGTTGAGAGCTAGTTATCTATCAAGAAACTGTATGTGTGTGGTGCTGCCTCCTGAAAATGACTAGTTGAAAACGATTTGGAGATCATGAAGGGAAGAACAATCAATATGAAAATACTAGCCCAGCCAAACCAACCTAACAGAGTAGAACTCAGCATGGGCTCTGGTACATCATTGCAATCAACTGGGGAACCAGTATGATCCTGGAGAGGGTAAGCAGAAGTGTCCTGAAACTGCAATTAATCTATACCTTCATATAAAAGTTTTTCTAGTGTGGGATTTAGACCATAGACTATGTATTGTGGCCTCCTTTGGCTTCAGGAACATCTGCTTTACTAAGACAACCGGGGTGTGTGTATACAAGCACGTTCAGATACAGGGAAGTGATTACAGGGGTCAGTGATGGGTCCACAGGGGCAAATGTATGCTACTGAGCTAATATTTCAAAGGGCAAATTTTGTCTTCTAAAATACAGGAGATGGTGGATCACACCTGATGTGTCCTCCGTGTTGGGTGATGAGTTTGCCATGACCAATCTGGTTTATGGCGATTCCTTCTGGCACCAGGTGTCCTTAATAATTTCCTAGGTAATGCAAAAACTCCCACAGAAGAGAGCACGAGTGTTGTGAATGAACTGCCACCTGTTTAGAGCATGTTGTTTACGGAAAGTGGGATATGCAGTCATTATCTGTAAGGTGAATCAGGCCAAGGTTTCTCACCTGGTTGTGAGTACTCAGTCATTGTCCTAGGCTTTGAGAAGATGTTTTGGACTTGGCAGCTCAGCTCAAGTGAGGGCAGGGATGCATGGTCCAGGGAGCACACTGGGACATGAGCAGGTGAAAGGCAGATGGTAAACTACTGTGGAGACCGAGGCAGAAGTACTCATGCAACTTCAGCATAGACATGCAGGGCCTCTATACAGTTAAGTGCAAGAAAAAAAAACCAAACATTTCCCTATATATGAGATGTGTTGTGGAGAGCTCAACTGTGGTAAAGATGGGCCTTAAGTAAGTCCCCAAGAGTTTACTTCAGGGTAATGCTAATGAAATCTATCTCCTGGTTTCAGAGAAAGGGAAGTCACTGTAGACCATTTATTGTGGAAAAGTAAGGACATGTACATTCACAGGGTGTGAAACTTGTCCAATTAACTCTTCTCTCCTGAAATAATAATGAAAAGAATATGCTATGATCTTAGTAATTGAATTTTCTCCTCCTTTGGGAACAGTGCATATTAAAGTGAGGGTTTACCCTCAGATACAGAGAGATTTTTTGTTTTTCCTAAAGTTTGGCTGATCCAACAAAAAAGTTAGACAAAACTCACATTTTCTGCAGCTGTAAAAGAATATTTTCAAGGTTTGATTTAAAAAAAAGAAAGGAAATAAAAAGAACATTTTCTAATGTTGCCTTATTTCTTTAAAATGGATTCCTTTACGCTTGCGTGGCTTAAGTGAATTAGCTGTGTTCACCTGCTAAAACTGCAAGGTTTTGTCCTCAGGAAGAATGCCAAAATATTTGTTAATGGAAGGAGCCGAATGTCAACTTGGGATTCTGTTTGGGATTCTTGTGCTAAAATATCCATCTTTCAATGAGAGTACTTGTTAGTTGAAAACAGCCGATTTCATTCCTGCTTAATGGCTATATTTCAGTCTCACTTCTCCAAGGAGGCACTGGAGTTAGTTTTTTGACTTGGAGGACATTGAGTAGGTGTGATACATAGTCTTAGAAACTTGATTAGGAAATTACCTCTTCCTGTGCTTTTTTTTTGCTTCCAGAATGGCACTAAGCTTTTTTTTGAGGGTGGAAATGATACTTTTGTAGCCTATAATTATATTCCTACTGTTAACCATTTTTTTGTCAGAGCTGTCCGTTTTCCTCTTCAAATGTACAATGCGGATGGTTTCTTTGATATCAAACGCATATGTAGACTTTCTGGCTTTAAGTCATATGGGGTAGAGGTGAAAACCAGCATCATGCATCAGCCACGTGCACAAGAGTTTGTTGGCAATTCAAAGTGAAATTTGCTGTTACAGCACTATGAGATTCTTCTAAATCAATTGACCCCTGCAAAGAGCTTCAGGCTCCTTCCTCTGTTGGTGATATGTTTTGAAACCTTTGCTTTGTGTTTAAAAAATAAATATGTGTATGTGTGTAAGTATTCAGATATGTAGTTTCCATAGTGTGGTGCTGCAGTTAGAAGGACAAGCTGAACTATTGATCCATGTGCTGCCAAAGAAAATCTTGCTGCAGTCCAAGGCCTTACCTTCCTGTTGAGTTTCTTTCCATGAGCAGCCTAAAAGAAAAACAGTTTTGCAGATTCCTGAACTCTTTGTAGCACCACCTGCTATTTATTTCTAGTGCTTAACACCAGACTCATCTAAATAATAAAATTCCCTTATTTTAAGAACAAAGGATCAGGGGAGGTCACGCTCCTCTCAGGTGATACAAACCAATACTGACTTTGGATTGTTGGCTGATGGTTTGGTCCTGGTTTACCATCATCCTACCTAGGACTCACTTTTCTTTTCCCAGGGTCTGATAAATATCACTTTTCCCCAGTGCTGTTAGAACACTTTTTACAAAAGCACCTTGCTCTTCTTCATCTGAGATATTTCTTTTCACTACTAGGGAAGGAAAATCATTCCTACAGTCATTCTTCCTGAGGTTTGGATAGAGTTTTGCAGTTTGTGGAGTTCGGAGGTGAAGATGATAATCTGTCCAAGGATGAAATTCAGCTAGATGTGCACTTCTGTCTGATTTTTAAATATGCTTAAACTTTCTTTCCTTCCTTATTAATATTTGGAAATGAACTTTCATGCACTCAGATTAAGTTCTTGTTTTGCTCCTAGATATCATTTCTAACTAACATTAGTCTGTGATATACATTATTTAATGGACATACTGTGCTTCAGAAACTATTTTTAGCTGGGCTACTATGTACTTGGACAGACACAAAACCCATCACTTTTTGAGGAAGCTGTCAAAAATCTCCTATATCAAAACTGTGAGCTCTGAAGTTGATGAAAATGTCATAGTGTCCTTTCATAATTTACTCTGGTGTCTCACTTGAGTCACCTCTCAAAAACAGGTAGTGAAATCATCTGCAACTGAGATATGACTTGGAAATAGCAGTATCTAAACAATCCCTGAGGCTCTAAGTAAAACTTTGATGAATAATCCTATGGTTGGACATTTTCTGTGCAACATCAATCTGCTTTTTATGTTTTTTTTATTACAGAAAATATGGATTCTGGCTCTCTGTTCTTAGCACTTCATTCAGAGGTCTTCCTATCTTCAAAGCAGTATATGACCTTTAGCTAATTAAGCCTCTACACATCTTACATCTGGGAGCAAGAAGCGTTCTTCATTTTGTTGCTGAGGCAATTCATGAGCAGAATATACTCCAGTACCTGCAAGGTATTTTCTTCAAAGGGAGTTAAGAAGTTTTTTTTTTTTTGCCTTGTGCAGTTGTATCCTGAAGGGCTTGAATGACCTTGCTAGAGAAGAAAGTCACTTTCGAGGAGGGATGCAGAAGGTTCCTGGCTGGAATTTTCTTACTTGTTCCTTTCTTTGGCTGTAATGCGGTTTATGTGGTCTCTAAGCATTCTGGTAAAGGCTCACTGCTGGAACTCAAGGAAAAAGGTGTCAGCTGGTGTGTACTCTGGCTGTCAGGTATCTGGTAGGATAGGTTGGAGCAGACCTGAGGTAAGAAAAGTAAGAATGAATGCATTACTGGATGGCCAGACTGCTTTAATTGAGGCAGTCTGTTTGGGTAGTTCCTTTATTTCATGTGGCTGACTCTTGTAAATCCATTTATATACCTCTATACCATAAAGAAAACATAAAGTAACAGTAGATGGTATTTATATCACAAGAGAATTTGTAGATGTAAAGAAGCCAGAAAATAAATGAGAAGTAGAGTCAGGTGAAGCTCAGAAAAGAAAAAAAGAAGACAAAAAATATTTTACGTATGTTGCTGACTTTTGCCTTTGAGAGGCACATTAAAAAAAGACAGGAAAAAAAGCAACCGTTGGCTCTCATGCAGGACAGAAAAATCACACATCTACAGCAATGTTCTGAGCAGTACTAAAGTTTCATTTAGATTTCAGGACCATTAATATTGTAGGAGCTTAATTTACTTTGGTTCAGGGAAGCAGCCATTATGGGCTGGACTCGCACTACATGGAAGTGCCTTGGGTTGCTCTTGAAAGAGGTTTGTTCCTCAAAGCTAAGTCAGATCATTTTTGTGATTAATTCACAGAATTATTTCTGTTTCCATGTGCAGTCTACTTAACTGTTCTTCAGAATTAATTTAACAAGTGTGATTAGTCTAAACAGTGATCATGCATTGATTAAACCCTGCATGGTCAGAGCAGAAGTGCTAGGCATGCCAAATCAAGGTTGTGCTGTCTTATCTAAACTGGAAGTTGCCCAGGATTTTGCAAACCTCATGTGAAAACTGTTTTCTTCTTCCATGTGACTCTGAACATTTTGCAATTCTTTGAATAGCTATGGGTCTAACTTTGTGTGGAGATCCTGCAGATCACCATCTGATATCACTTGACATCTGAAACAGCAGGAATGGCACTAACTCTTTTTTCTCTGCAGGGAGTGGAAAAGTGTGAATGAGGAAAATGCTCTCTAGTCCTACAGATGACATAGAATGTCGTATTTTGTTCTTCCAACATAAATGGATATATCTCTACTGCCAGGGGCAGCTCTGCTCTGGATGGGGAGCGTGGATGTGGAGCTCAGGCCAGCCCTGCAGAGCTGGGAGGATTAAGACCATTCTGGATACTTTGCTTCAGATCATTGCAATGGGAAGTTTGGCTAAGCACAGTTTAAATCTGCAACTCCAGCTCTGAACTTCCCGCTTATATCTTTAATTCTCCCCTGGAGTGGGACCAGGGCAAAGGTAAAGAGGTGGTCATTACACTGTAATGTAGAAATGTATTGTTTAAAGATGACTGTATATCTCGGATCAGCAGTTGTCTCATTTTCCCCCTTTCCCTCCCCAAACCACCCAGAAGGTTAATACAGTTCATGTTCTTAGACAGTGGCCATGCAGAGCAGCACTGCACCCTTTCCTCAGGATGTGTCCTGTGCAGCCTAATCTTTATAAAGTCCATGTCCTGAACTGAGAGGTTAGGGTCGCATTGCCACACATGGAAATGGGAAACCTTTCCCAACACTTCTTGTAAACATCAAGACTAAGTGATGAGCTCTCTTGAAAGGTGAGGGGAATCTCTCCCCCATCTATGGACCTTTTGGCACTCCATTGTGCAGCATGAAACACACTCCACCTTGAGTGATAAAAGGAGTGCTGCTATTTTTGCCTTTTGGCACCACTAGCTCCCTGCTGCAGGTTCACAGTGATAAAGGACTGTGAGCTGGTTGTATGGAGTGGCCACAGTGGCGGCTGCACTTTGTCCTTTGGTGGCAAGGCAGAATGTGCCATGCAGGAATGAGGAGTGGCTCTGGGTGTTAACAACTATATGCGACACATCTCCACCTATTGAGGAAAAATATGAGCAGGGTCACACACTCTTTCCTCAAACGCCCTCATTACCTTGGAATTACAATTTTCAAAGGGGCATTGCTCTTGCTCTGTGTAATTTAAAATGATGGCTCTGTGCTATTTTTACAGTGGTGCTTTCTTTCTACTGGAAAATGTTTGTGTTGTGGTTATTTAGACTTGTTTCCTCCACCACCCCTAGTTCTGAGGAAACTGCAGGGAAATTTTGAAGAAATGCTGGTAAAATTAATAGCACAATAGACCTAAATTTCTTCCTCCACAAATGGAGGCAAGCCAGATGATAACTTCTGAAGTAGGACCTCAGTTCTGCCCAGCTAGGACTGAAAAAGAGCATGCACGGAAACCCCCAGCAAAAGTGCCTGCAGCCATGTTATTGCCAAGGGTTAGATCCACCTCATTCACTTTGTGCTGCTAATCAAAAAGGCATTGGGCAGCAACAGCTTTTGAGCTATGGCACTAACTTATTGCAGGACTGAACCAACAGCCCAATTAACAAAAGGACCTGCAGTCTGTAGCTGGCTGTGAAGTATCTGGGAAAGAGCAACCAAAATGTTGCTGTGAGGAGGTGGAGGTGTGTATACACACTCCCTCTCCTTGTACTCTGCAGGGTAGGATTGCACTCAGGTCTTGGTAGTCCCCCTTCTGATAATGAATCTGTTTTAACCCCTGAAGTGGTAGCATATCTTTTACTTGGTACAGTGGTTAACTACTAAGGGAGCATATACAAACACATGTACTCTTCCTTGAATCCCATCATCTGGCAATTCCCCACAGTAACCTTGACCTCATTTCATGCTGCTTTTGCTCCTATTAGAGGTCAGAGAGAGCAATTGAGCATGTTAATATACTCCCCCATTTTTTTCACCCCAGTGAGGATTTCCTTGAGAGCACCAGCCAGCCTGTAAACCTCTTTTTTTTTTACTTATTCTGTGCATATACACCTACAGCCACATTTGGGGTGAAAGGAGTTCTCATGTTGCAGTTTCACAAGCCCCTGCTTAGCCACAACATAAAGCTGCCATCCTCTCTGCATTTAGCATAAAAATATTCCAGGTCCCTTCTCCTTTTCAAATGTGTGTCTAGAAGCATCACTACTTCTCCCTTATGCCAAGTTTACCAGCAACTAGATGGGAGTGGGTTGTGAATGTCCCTGATAAAACTTTATTTTTCAGATAGTCCCTAAACAAAATGGGAGAGCAGGGTACAGAAAACTTGTTTCTTGCTTCCAGTGCAGCCTGTCCAATTTATCTAATGGAATATAAAAACATTTTTTAAGTAGAAATGCCTGCAGTCATTCAAGTAGGAACCCAGACTCATTCTTCCCTGGAGCTTGAGTGCTTGTGTTCATTATCTTTGGCCAATTTATCGATGCCCAGAACTATGGGTTTTGCTTTGCATCTAAAAACCTAGAGGTACTATGTCTAGATTGCATGGGGCTGTGGGTTTTCACATGGCTTCTTGAATATTTTTGAAAGCTGAGGGGAGAAAATGGTGTCATTAATGAGGGAAAGGAAGATCACACTTCTCCTATCACTATCTGATTGCCTACTCTCTCCTTCCTCTGCCTTGCCCAGACTATGAATAGGGAGTTCGGAGGTGTTTCCTGCAGGCCAGCTCCAGTATCGTTGCTGGAAAATCTCAGTTACAAGTGAAGAACGTGGGCTGGATCAAAAACGATGAGTTACTGATGACTGATTTCAGCTGGTGGGGTGGGAAAAATGACTTCTCTGTGAACTGGGCTAGCTCCCAGAAAAAGAATCCATTGCTTTGGAAAAGAGATTAATGGAGCACATCCAGCAGATTTGCTGGCTTGTGGCTGCAGTTTGCACTGCAGCCACCGGATGAGGTCTTTCGTTGGTTTGTCATCGCGTGATTATTTATATCTTCCGTTGACTAGCACATTTGTTTCCCCAAAACAAAGTGGGTGTATGATTTGCTGTTTTTTTTAATTCTTTATTATGTTCTAAATATATACCAGCCCTGAAGGGTGTGTAGAGCTGTAGTGCTGATTGATTTGGATGGGATGGGAGGAGGCTGAGTAACTTACCCTGCCCGAAGGTACCTTCTGTCCTTCTCAGCATTCACAAACTTCAGAGTTGAGCAATGACTTTTCCTTTCTGCCTGGTAGCTGTTTATTTGAGGAACAGTTTGCCTTAGTCTGCAGAATTAATACTGTTTTATATCTCTTTTTAAAAGCACTACAAGACTTTTACAAATAAAATAATTTACAGCGTTGTGTGATTTTTGCTGGAGGAAGCATATATTCTGATAGTTATAAGCCTCTTTGGCAATACTTGGCAAGCATGACCAAGTAGGGTGTTTTAATAGTGTTGAACTGCAAAGTGAAATTTTCTTGAACCAAAAGTGATGATAGCTACCAAAAACTCATCTGACTGATCTTATGTGTTGGGAGAGGAAAGTTCTCTCAGCTATTTCCCTCCTTTTTTTTGATAAGGTTTTTCTTTCAGTGTTGTATAAAGTTATATTTCAGTCTTGTAGTTTTTTAGGTTTAGAAGTACAAAATTATTGGTTACATATTTATAAACATAATGTTTATATAAATTAAAAAAAAAAGAATGGATGAAATAGTTCTGTTACTTCTTCAAAAGCTGATTAACGTCAAAATAAAAAGGAATATCAAGCTCTCATATAGGGTCCCATGTAACCGTTTAGAAGTGTGGAATGTGGATAGCTAGAGAACCTCCCTGGTTTTGAGCAAGAGAACCCAGGGTTTGTGCTGAATGTTTTCCTAAGGCTTTCTATATATCTATCAAAGATGTTTTCCCAACAGGTAGTTCTCTAACATTCCCCTGGACAATGAGGAGATACTGGTTTCTACCTCAGAGCCTACTGATTTTTATCACAGGGATCTGTGTCTAGTATTAAAGACAATAAAATAATTTTAAAATGTCTTAAAAACATAAATAAGAATGTAAAAGAAGTAATTACCTGCAGCCCACCAACTTCTTGAAACAGATTTTGGTTTTGGTATTCAAACCCTTGGTTCTTAGCTTTTTACCATGATGTTATTCCTGTGTGCTTTACCTTGATCTCTGCAAGTTTGAAATACTGAACAACAAAAGAGCAAAGAACTGAAAGATACTCTCTGCTTTCAAGTTGATATTCTATTTGTCCTTTGCTTTATAATGTTCTCATAGAAATGGAATGCATATTGTGCACACACACCCAAACTATAGACTTAGCATGGATTTGTATCCCATATTATAACTGCTTTGATTATGATTAGCATTTACATAATAGAGTTTTTTAAGTGCTCAGCATTGAAGAGGGGAATGAAAAGAATTCCTTACCAAGGCAAAGGTAGTTTCCTTGTAGTTTAAATATCTGTTCTACAGTGTCAGCTTTGGGCTATTATACAGGGAGACAATGCCTTGTTTATTCCACAATACTAAGTGGTCTTTCAGAATGTCCTGTAAAATCATTGTCTAGGGGCTGCTTACCAAAACTAATAAAGAGTTGTTGCGGTTGGTTGAGCCAACAGGAGGGACATTAGCTGCTAGTAAAACAATTTAATTCTAATGGTTTGAATCTTCACTTAATAGTCAAAACATGTGGCCTTTCAGCACAAGTGTTTTGCTACTGATTGTTGCCATAGCAGATATATTTTATTGAAAAAAAAAAAAGTTGTATACTGAATTAACCACAGATTTATTTTTAAACAAATAAAATTCTGACTGACCTCAGAGGACAAGTAACATGCTTAAATTTAAGTATATGCTTAATTATCTTAGAATCAAGGAACTCTCAGAGATATTGTTATGCCTGAAGACAAAATCTTAAATTTAGATGAGCAGTGGTGTCTTGTTGCAATAAACAGTAGAAACTATAATTTGGCATTCAAAGTTAATAAACTGAATTAATAAACTTGCTTATTTTGAAATTATATTGTATTTAGAAATAACGGAAAATAAGGAACTTTGCTAGAATAAAAATATTGGACACTATTGCCAAACAACATGAGAAATAGTGAAGTTATTGTAATACTCAAGAGCATCACTGTAGTGTTCAGTGGAAGTTGTTCTTGCTAGGTATGCTTTCAGCTATGGAAATATGAAAAGCTTCACCCATGATAACACAAACTGTCCTGAGTCAAAGACGTTGACAGCTGAAAGTGGTTAAACTGTGTCCTAGATGCCCTTGGTGAATTAGTGGCCATTGCCTTACATTTCCAAATACCTATTTCCTTGTATGCAGGCTACTCAATTGTGGTCAAATGCTGATTAATTCATGCCTTCAGCCTGGGCTCTTGATGTCTGTAGTTTCAGGTGTGCCTCACTGTGTCTTGACCTTGTCTTCATGCTGAACCTGATAAAATTTCCTTTATTAGCTCCTGACATACATCTATTCTTCCTGCTTAGTTTGCTCACCTTCAACATTTATCTTCAGAAGTGGGTTCAGGAGGAAATGCTCCCTTGTTAATTCTCAGATAAGAGTGTCCCCATGTGGAGACTTAAATATTTAATTGTGACTACATGTGATGCTCTGTGGCATTTGTGCAGCTGGGCAGACTACGCATCATCCCCTTTACACCTGAAAATAGCTGATTTCTTCCTGACAGAAAATGATATCAGGCTGGTCCTTGTCAATAAGTAAATTGCTTTAAACCAGTGTTGCATTGACTACCTTGCCCTTTACATTAAATAGGAGCAAGATTCAAAGAACTCCTGTATGGAATGAAAGCTGCCTCCAAATGTACAAATGGTCAGTCCAGCCTTTTGGGAGGTAATAGCAAAGGGCATTCCCAGGGACAGGATGTAAATGCAGAAGTAAAGGTATGTATTGAAGGGTGCTGGTTGTGTTAGTAGGAATCGCGCATCCTGGAGATAAAGTAAAGGAAGTGTGAGTTGATCCCTTTTCCACTGAGGCTGCTGAAAGACTTATGAACTGATTTTAGCAGGGGCAGTGATACTGGAAGACAGGGAGTATCTAGGAGTTAAAAAACCAGATCTCACTCACAGCCATTCCATCAGAAGTTTGATAAATGGGAAATAATTCCTCATATGGTGGTTGGAATATCAACTATGATCTAATTTATTAACTTCATGATATGCAAAGGACTACAGATCTTGAAGAAGAAATCATTTAGCAGATGCTTAGGGTGAGAAAAAATATAATCTCTGTGTTACAGACAGGGGAATCGGGCACAGAAGAGGTCAAAGATTTAGATAGGCCATTTGGTTTTATTTTTAATTAATAAACTTACGACATACAAAACTAGACAGTTAAAAAACCAAGGTTGTGGGGAACTGTTTGCTACAGAAATTGGGTATATAAAGAATGCACTTATCTCCAAACCTTCCATCAGTGGATTTCAGACGTGTTACAGGGGCATCACATCACCTTATTTTTCTCCTGGCTAGTGTTTTTTTCCATTCTGCTACACTACTCAGATCCCAGAGTAATAAGGTGATGATACTGCTATATAAAAAACAGAAGAGAAGAGAACAGAGAAACTATGATAGGTACAAAAAAAAGAAATCTTGAAATTGCCTTGTGTTACATTAAAATCCATGAGCTTAATCATTTTGAATGCCATCTTCTGGGGCTTTAATTCCTCTGCCTTCTGATTTACACTAATGTATATAATATTGGGCTGTACTTGTAATTTGATTCTGCGTTTCCAGTTGGAAGGAAGCTCATTTTCTCTAGGGTAGAATCTTAAAATCAGAGGCTCATGGAGCCATAGGGCTTGAAGAACCTCATGAACTTGTCTAGGCATTGCTTCTGCCTCAGGCCATAGCAGTTATAACTGTGTGCTTATTAAATTTGCCCTTAAAAATGTCTGATGGTAGAGTACACAACCTCTCAGACACCCTATTCCAGTATTACTACCTATACTTTTAGATGCTTTTTGCTAGCATCCAACCTGAATTCTCCTAATGGCAAATGAATGTCATTACATCTTTCTCCTGTCTGTGATGACGGGAATATCTTATTACTGCTTTCTTCTTTTCACTAGGTTTTTATATATTGTTAGATTATTTTACCCTATGCAAGTCTTTCTCATTTGTCATACTTACTGGATCTCTCTTGTTGTTCTCTGTTTTCACTGGATTTCTTCACATACTTTGAGAAGGTGAAAAACCTGGCTTTGGTATCCAAGTGGGAGCAGGTATCTCAGACAGAACAGAGCAAAGGACTGCTTCCTGCACCTAATGGAATTAAAGAATTACGTGTTAGTGGTGAACAAATATCAGCTTTGATATATTACAGCTCTTAGGACCTACTCCTTCTACTGTTTGAGAAGCTTTTCCCCATTGTTTTCAGTAGATGTTCTCAGGCTCTGTATGACCATGCTGTTGTTATGGCCTAATTTGAAAACTACAGTTTTGAGGGAAGTGTTTCCAGCTGAACAAAAAAAATGTTAGCAATGGGAAAAGGAAAATGCTGCATCAGTGAGAAAAAGGTAGCTCACACACTAACATACACAAATTCCTGTTTGGTTCTGCATCAGGAATTTGACTTCTGCTGGATATATTACTATTTATCACTGAAATAATAGGGCAGAACAGCTGCTGATAATCCTTTCACAAACAGGTGCCTTCTTCATCAGCACTCACATTACAGTGATCAGGAAGAAAAAATCATGTCCCTATGGGAAACCCCCCTTCCCAGTATTATGTTCATCACAAAGCCCTCTCACAGACAGTAAAAATTGCTGAAATATTTTCTTCAGATGCAGGCTTTCCATTTGTAAGGAGTCCTACTTCCTCCATTTATTCTGAAACTGTATTAGCAAATCTTAGCAATGCATGAGTTCAGTGCTTTGACTTTCAGCATGAAACACAAAAATGAAAGTGGCAATAAATGGTACTACTAGTGTTCTTGAATGTTTGTAATGATTTTAAAGGTAATACATTGCTCAATATTAGGTATTTTAGTGCTCTCTAATTGATTTTTATTTCTAAACATTAAAATAATTCTTTTTTTTGTGTGTGTGTGAATAATTAAATTGTCGACTCAGATATTATTTGCTCCTCTAAACATGAATTTTCAGTTGTTAGGAAATTTCTGTACCCATTTCTGGGTTTATAGTGCTATTAGAGAAGCCATAATAGAGATGGTGCTATTTGGAATGGTACATTCAACGCAACTGAGCAAAAATAAAACAACCAGTCCTGTGCTGATCCTGATCACTTCCAACCCCGTTGCAGCCTCTTATTCCTGAGGAATGCCAGTGCCTCCCTTCACATGCTGTTTGCCCTCTATTCATGTCTTTGGTTTAGTATTTGATAAGGATAGTTGGACTCAATGATCTGGTGGGTCTTTTCCAACCCAGTGATTCTATGATTCATCACGGGATGCAGTGACTGGCAGGAACAGTTCTCCTCAACATCTTCTCTTATTTATTACTGGAAACCCATAATGGAAGTTTAGCTTGCTATTTCCCGAATTCGAAGTAGGTAGGAACACCTGGCTAAAGGTACATACTTTACCTTAAACTATTATTTTATATATATTAGATGTACCTAGTATATCTGGTTTCCTGTGTGTTATATATGTTAAGTAACTACTCAGAATTTGCCATAGGAGGCACAGCTGTCTACCAGCCTTTGAACTGGCTTAGGACGTTGAAGTCCTAATTGCTACTGGGTTATCTTATTCCCTTGGGAATAAGATTCTGGTCCTTATTTTCCCTATTTGCAAAATTAGACCATATTCTTCCCTCATCTCAGAGGCAGAGCCTTGTAACCTCTGATCCCTCCTAGTCACCTTGGGTTTCTTTGTAGAAGAATGAGGAACAGGGTAAGAATACAGGTAGGGGAAACAAAAGGGAATGATGTATTTCTGGGTCATACCTCACAGAAAGGACTGGACATGACCTGGTTGGCTAGTTTGCCTGTCAGTCATATACCTCTCAGTTTGTCATGAAGAAGGTGAGAGACAGAGTTTTTTTGTGGTGACTGGAAAGTAGTGTTTCCATATCAGCAGCTGCTGACACAGTGAACAAACATGGTTGTCACGTGCTGACATTGCAACTGCACCCTGATTCCAAACTGTATGTGCTGCCTGCAGCAGTCTCCTGGCCAGGAGTATCTACAAATGGATGGTTTCCTTCAGGTCTGATTGAAGTATAAACAGAAATATGTGATTTTCCTGGCACCCAGCCTAGTGCTTAGCTTGTGGGAATGGAAGGCCTTTGGTCTTTGGATTTTGGAAGGCACCCACACCAACACCTGATCCTCAGATCACAAGGACAGTGATAAATCAGCTTTTGAGTGACTGCCAACATCCAGAGATTATTGTATATTTGTGAAGTCTTATGTGTTGAGAAATTTTGTTTTTACTTAGCCATGGAATAAATCATTTGGATTTAGCTATATTTAGCTATATGTAGTTGAGGCAGCTAAGCTCCACCATTACAAAACTCATAGTAAAAATTAGGATAGCTGGCAGTATTTGCTATTATTTATCCAGGACTTTGAATTCATGGATTCATACAGTAATGTCTTAGTCACTCCTTCTGTTAAATTGAAAAAAAAAAAAAAAAGATGAGCAAACCTGTTGTCATGAGTGGTTAAGAGAAGACTTAGAACATGAACAAATTGAATACCAAGGGACCAGGGCTCTAGAAATCAGAGTAAGAGCTTGGACAGCATTCACTTAAGAAGTCTGCAGTTTCAAAACCAGCTGATGATGTGAGGAGCGGAAGGTGGGAGGGGAGGAAAAAGAGTCCTCTTAACGGCTTTGGGGTGGCCGTGCTCCTTCAAACACCAAGCTGCAGCTTTTTGTTAGGTTTGCTCAGGCATCAGCTTGTAACAGCGTTGTTGTGTCACTCCCTTCTGGGAGCTGTTACTTAGGACAGCAGCAACTAATTAAGCTGTGAGAAGCAAAGTGCTGGTTAAGTGAACCTCAGCTACATCTGCTGAGGCTGTGCCGCCTGTTACATGGGCCTCGGGGACCCTTAAAATGGGAGCATTGTTACAGGCTGGCTTACCTGAAGATGATGAGTGATGGGGAGATCCGCTGCCTGCTGACTGGCATTGGGCAAACTGCCAAGTTGGAACCCTGGGTCATGTAATCACAGAGGGTGGTGGAGGTAGTCATGGCTTTCAACCCAATACTTCCTGGCAGCTATTGCCTCTAAGAGGATAGACTGTTCATATTTTCACACTGTTATTGAACCAGCCTGCCTGCCAGACTCCCTCTTCTACCATGAAGTGTAATTTAAGTGGGTTTTTTTTTTTTTTTTAACCTGCAAACGTAATTTGATGGGTTTTTCTCTTTCTCCTTGAAGGAAGGGCTCACTAGATGGCACTGTATCACTACAGGACAAACCACCTCCCTCTGTCTCTAGGAGAGATGAACGATATTGCCTACCTTTTTATTTTCAACTGTCTGCTTTCAGCGTTTATCGGAGATGGGGCAAAGGAAAAAAGAATCCTGGGTCTATGTTAATAAAATGTGCTTTAGTGCAGTTTCTCTCTCTACCTTCTAGAGTGTTAGCACTGAATCATTTGCCTGTGGGACCTTCTGATAAGGATAATACACTTTACAAGACTTGTTTTTTGTACTTTGTTGTTTTATCTTGTTTCTCTTCAACTGCTGTCACCAATGCAACATTCAGAAGGTTCAGTGGAAAAGAAGTGGGATTGGATATTTAGTTTAAGACTAAACTCTCTCAAATACGGGTGATATTTGGGAATGCTGATTCCAAGCTAGTCTTCTAAGTTATTAAATTGAAATAATAATAAATGGATATGCTTAGCTTCATGTGCATAAATATCAAATTGAGAGCTATTCAGTGAAACGAGTATAGATAGCATTGTTCACCAAGCCAGACTGTTAATAAATTATTGCTATTATGTGTTGTAAACATCCTTAATCAGACACTTGACCAAACTTAACTTCAGCCATCAAGCCTGAAAAATCAGGCTGAAACTGTCATGAATATAGAGTTGATCGCAGTAGTTTAATACTTCTCTACATAGTCCAGGATCCCTAAATTCACAGTTTGACAGAAGAGGATAATAAACTGATGGGGGTAAAAAGCATTAAAAATGCATATATTTGCTTTGGCCTGAAGCCTGAATGAAAATTTGGTGATTTCCTATCAGCTCAATGAAACTTAATATACTAGTGTTTCTTTCTTCAATAAATGTTAACAAGTAATAGCACTTGGAAAGAGTGGGGTTTTGAACTCTTCTTTGCAGTCTCAGAGAATCAGTCTTATTGGAGTGCTGTTCTGATTAGTAGCTACTGTAGCTGAAGCACAATTTCAAAGGGCAGAAATCTCATTGTTGGAAGGGAGAACAACCTATTTACAAAATTCACAATAAATGGCATTGAACATGAAAATGTGGTTCTTGGCTTAGTTTTGCTTCAATCCGTTTTGTTAAGGAAGACTTTTAAAGTTGGAAGTGTTTGAGTGAAAGTGAAAGGCTTTCAAAAGGGAAGGTGCCATAACTGTGCCCAATTTCCTCTCTTTTCTTATTAAGGGAGTTGGTAAGGCTAGTGCTGCAGCATACTGATAATGAATATTAGCATTTTCAGATAATTCATGTTTGCCAGCAGTCATTTTACATGCATTTTAATAACTATTTTACTGTATTTCCCTTAAATTCACAAATAAATATTTATGCCTGTGAGATCTCATTGCATTTGGAAGATGGGACACATTTGTATGCTTCAGCTCTCTGTGGCAACTGTAAATGGGTCAGACACTGGTGCAGTCTGCCACACAGCAGCTAGTGGAAGGCAGCTGGAGGAGTCTGCCCTACCAGCACCCTATCTCAATCTCAGCTAGGCTCCCATGAACAATGCTTTCTAGGACAGTACTAATTACTGCAACCAAGAGATATTGTGGAAAAGATTTCTTGGTGGTCACTAAACCTTGAGCGTCCTCTGGACCTGCTGTAGGGTTTGTTAGAATCTACCTGTTCAGACATGTGGTGTTGCACAGACCCATGCTTCAGGTCCATGTGATTATGGTAGATACATTATAGTTGTTTCCCATACCAGCACAGAGCTTGTTTCAAGCCATGTTCTAGACCCATGACCAAGAGATCTTGTGCTAAGGCAGTCTGAGGAACATGCTTGGGAGAAAGAGAGGCTGGTTGTGACGCTGTCATGTTGTGTATAAGAGAAGGAGAGCTACAGGCACAGTGACTGCAGTCTGTTCAGTTGCAAAGCAAACCAATTTTCAGCACATTGGTATGCCTGGAGAACTCAATGAAGATAGAGATATGCAGAGAAATGGCAGCAAGGAGGGGTGTCCAGGTACCTTGGCATTAGACCATTCCATTTGGATACCACATTATATGGCTTGTGAGGATACTTACCTTCCACATAGATAAGAAATTACATGGTCTGAAGTTATTGTGATTCAGTGCTGCAAGTAAAATATACAAGAATAAACAAGAATTGGAAATGGCCTGACTTTGCAATATTGTGAGAGTAGTTCTAGATTGATTGTTGAGGGCCAGATGTGTTTGGCTATAAAAATACAGTAGTGCTTGAGAGAAAAGATGGAGATATGCATTAGGGTTTTGTAATAGGGATGGTGAGGGCAATCCTCAATGCCAAAATTCAATTTACATTTCAGAATATCTGCCTGTGGAAAGTGGAGTGGGGAACTCTAAACCTGATCTCTGGTGCCTGTGAGTATTGTTACAGGATCTTTTCATTTCCACAGCTGTCTTGATCATTCATTAGTTGGGAATGGAGTCATCTACTTTCTGCTGATCTGTGACATGAGCTGTTACATTATCTGAATAGTATGTATATTACATATAGGATCATAAAATACAAATAAATCCTTCTTAAACAATCTTTTCAGTTGCTGAAGTAAGAACAAGTCTTGTCATTATGTTTACTGCTATTTCTGGTGTCTTCTAGGAAAACTAATATCCAGTTCACACTAAGTGAATCTTGGTCAGCTGTACATCTGCTAGGAAGAGGAGTGATTACCACTTTGGTAAGTTACTCATGAGTTTCTGTTCACCGGTGGCAAAAAAAACCAACCCAAACCAGTGGCAGTCACAGACCTGTTGGAACTATTAACACACAAACTTCACCTGGAGAAATAATATTTCTGTCTCTGTGGCCAAGTTTACATAAGGAAGTAATTTTGCGTTAAACAAGATCAGTAGATTGGACTACATTTTACCTGATCATTTGATATCCTTGGCTTGCATGTGGTTTAAGACAAGTCATTTATTTGGGCACTTATTTTCTCCTTTATGGACTGGGGTAAATTTGGTGCATAAGGGGATGGAGGAGAGATTTTGGATAAGTTTGCTCCTCAGAGAATCTAGTTTGAGTGTACTAAAATCACCCTGCAAAGCCAACTGACAGGCAGTAAATTGGACCAGTCAGGATTTCATTTCAACAGAGAACAAGGACAATATAGGCACAATTTGGTGAACACAGCAAGGGCATGTTGTTGGAGTCCAAGACCTCTGGTGTCTAACTGGAGACTGTTTTGTTCTCAAGACAATAAAAGCTCAACAGATAACTAGTTCCTTTGCCTGCAACATTGTCTAAATGATCACTTAGCTCATCGTGGCAGTTAATCTTTTTCTCTTTCTAAAATACATGTCATGACACAGTTATTAGATCATTTGCCCTCAGGATGTTCTTCATACTGTTTTTCTAACCTGTTAGCACAAAATCCCTCTCTTCTGAGTCTTTAAACACATAGGTGAACTTGTCTGAGTCATACATGCTCTCTTGTTCTTCAGCATTGTGCAACGATTAGAGTAATTCTTTAATTTAAGGACAAGTAATGACTATTATTTCACATGCATATATTCCCTTCAAGGCACAAACCCGAGATACACAGCAGCTGATTTTGGAGGCATGTGGAGCAGTATCAAAGCCATTCAAATCCCTGGGACTGTACTGCTTTAGCCCTTTTCAATATTATTGACAACTCTAAATTGAACATCTTAGTTTTCTTAAATTTAAATCTGCAAATGAAGAAATGTTTCCTGGTTTTATTCAGCAGATTACACCATCACACAATCTGTGGATGCCTGAGTTTAATTAAACTAACTTGTGTCGCTGTTAGTGGCAGAAGAGGAAGAAAAACCCGAACAGCTGGTGAACAGATCAGTGCTAGTATTATCAGTTCAGGGTGGTCTCCTTAGTGTAAGAGCTGCTTGAATCACTCCTCCTCTACACGTAGAGCTATTTATAGCTGAAGGTTGCCTTAAGATAGCAATTACTTCACTACTTCCTCTTAACTAGCACAGTCTCTGCCAGTGTAGGACAGAACAACCTGGAACTTTGTGACATTTTTCCTTTATATGATCAATCTTGTCTCCAAGTATAATTCAGAGCATCTCAGTGGTGGCTTCTGTGCTCTAGTCCAAGGCAGCAAGTAAAGTTGAGACCTGACACTGGATTTGGGAGCATGGTGTAAATAGATGAAGTCTAAAAGGGAGCTCTTGGTTTGCTGATTTCTCTCTTGTTATGACAGACAACGCTGTTGTAATTGTTTTCACAGACTGTTGAGCCTTCATCTTAAGTCTAGCTAAATTTCTTCCCCCTAATTAATGCTGAGTTATTTAAATTTTCAAAGACTTCACTGGTCTACTAGTTAGATACCCTCTGTTTTCAGATTCAATGTATTCAAAGCCATTTGTTCTTTGGCAACACAATTCATTAATTTTTACCATTTTTTTTCTTGAGCTTTATTTTGCTAGGCTAAAATAAACACCTTGTCTCCCTTTGTGAAGGTTTTTGATTCACCTAATTAATTTAGTGCCCTAGCCTAAAGCCCCAAAATGACATTTGATGCAGAGTGGATATTGTCGAATGTGGGTTTGTCAGCAGTGCCTCCCAGCTTTGTCAGCTGTGAATTTTGTTAAACTGTTTTTAATTTTGGGGTCAAGACGAGTGATAAAAATAATAGGCTGAATTAGTAACTGTCCTCAGACACAACCTGTTTCTTCTGTTCTGTCAATTGGCACGTATAGGTTCCTCATCAGTGAAATAATTTTCTCCTTCAGCTGAACGGCTAGTTTCCTGGATGGTACTGTGTGAAACGTTTTGCTAAATGCAACTCCACAGAATCCACAGATTCTAAGGTGGGAAGGCACCTCTGAAGATCCTCTAGTTCTCCTCTAATCCTGCTCAGAGCAGGGTCCCCTAGAGCAGGGTGCTCATGGCTATGTCGTGTTAGGTTTTGAATGTCTCCAAGGAGGGAGGTTCCACAACCTCTCTGGGCAACATCTCCCAGCATTAAAATGTCCCATAAAAAAAACCCAAACAAGTTTATTATGCTTAAAAGGAATTTGCTGCATTTCAATTTGTACCTCTTCCCCTTGTCATGTAACTGGGCAGTACTGAGCAGAGCCCGATTCCTCCTTCTTTACTCTTCCCATCAGGTTATGCATACACAATGATAAGATCTGAGCTTGCTCTTCTCCATACTGGACAGTCTCAGCTCTCCCAACCTCTCCCCATATGAAAAATACTCCATTCTCTTAAGTATTATTCTGGCCCTTCATTGGACTTGCTCCAGCATGTCCATGTTTCCTGTGTACTGGAGAGTCCAGCTCTGGACCCAGAACTCCAGGTGTGTCTCACCAGGTTTGAGCAGGGAAGAAGGATCACCTGCCTCAGCCTGCTGCCAACAGTTTTCCTAAGTCATGTTTGCTGTAGAAGCATGCTGCTAGCTCATAACCAACATACCATCACCCCTCTGTGTCCCCCACTGCCCTTTTTTCTCTTCTGCCAAGCTGTTTTCCAGCCAGCCAATTTCCAACCTGTGCAGGTGCTGGGGTTTGTCTTCCCAGGTCCAGGGCTTTGCATTTCTCTGTTGGCCCATTTCTTCAGCCTGTTGAGGACCCTCTGGATGGCAGCATGGCCTTCTGGCACACCTGTCACTCCTCCCAGTTTGGTGTCACCAGCAAATTTGCCAGGGGTGCACTCAGTCTTATGATCCAGGTCGTTAATGAAGATATAGTATTTGCTGCAGTATCAACCCCTGCACCACTAGTGACTGACCTTCAACTATATTCTAACTGCTTATTGCCACCCTCAGTTATGACATTTTTTTTAGATAGTCAGAGAAGAGCAGTTGGGCTAGTTTGATACACATTTGCCAAATGCAAGCTACACTATATCCAGATTTTATTTCACTTCTGCATTTTTAAGAGGTTTCTCTTTGGAAATAGATTCAGGGACCTGCACCTTAATAAGACCAATGTGGTGAGGTTCATAAGTGTGTTAGAGGAAGAAAGCTGTACTAGGACTGAGCTCTAGGGGGTTGCTCTTGCCTCATATCTGTGGAAATGGTTCAGATGATAATCTGTAGGACCTTTCTGCAAATTTTTTTGGGGGCATTATTATAAACAATAATAAAATTCCAGATAAAAAGCTTTTTTTTTGACCCTGCAATTCAGCTTGCTAAAATTTACCTTTGGAATGGGGATTTCGTCTAAGAAGGAGCATAATTTTCATGTAGAAGAAATCCGCTCTGTAGAACATATAAAGTTAGAGTGCATGAGGTTATGAAAGCTTCTATCTTTTCTACGCTTATTTCCATTCCACATAAAAGGCTTTGCAATAGATATCAAACAAACATAGTAGCTCATCTACTTAGGGAAATTTAGTATGAAGGCATCTGTAAGAAATAACATAAAATTGAATGACAGGACTAATGGAGATTTAGGTGAGGAGAAATTACCCCTTGTTATGAGGTAACAAGATTGCTTATCTGACTGTGTATTGGAATAGAGTTCATCAATGAGATTTCTGCTGGTGAAGCTAGATAATGGAATGAACATAATTTTGTTTTGCCTTTAGAGCTGGCAACTTCTATGCTTAGTAAATATATTTCTCATATGTTTCCAAGCATTGCGTGTATCACAAATAACACACATACAGAGTTCAAGCAAAGCAAGCATGATTGATATGAACACAAAGAAAGTCAAACTCCCTTGAGTTTAATGAATTACATCTTGACAAAAAAAAAAAAAGATAATGAGGACAACTTATTATCAACTAGGGAGCAGAAAATAAATTCTTCAGCAATAGTTTGTGGCAATTTTATATCATGAGATGCAGGAGCTACTAGCTAAATAAACGCAACATACTGCAATACAGTCTTAAATATAGTTCTCTGGCACTGTTGTAAACTGTATCGGAATAAAGATAACTATGGGGACACATTGATTTTTACTGAAGTTAGGGCTAAAAACTGCCTGCTTAATTAGACCAAAATACATCTAAATATTTGTGGAATGAGGAGCCAGCTTTACTTTGGTGATACCAAAGCCTTATATTGCCCATTACTGGTCAATGGAGAAAAGTATATATATGTTTGGTGACTGAGGTTCTCTGGCATAATATCCAGTACACACATTTACTGTTTTGGGTTTTTTTAAAAAATTTCCTTTTTGCTGCAAATGATAGCTCTGCATTTATAGACCTGGAATCTACCTTGCAGTACAGTCTTGGCAGCACAGTCTTGGTTTAAAAGCAACACGTCACAAGCAATGTACCCAGGAGGGAATATGGGAGAGACACCCTGCTCTTGGAGCTGCTCTGTTCACAGCTGATCCTGTGGATCTACTTTAGGGTGTTGGTTCTTACATTAAGTAAGTAAGGGCTGGGAGTGCAGTCATATTTCCAAAGTTGAGCATTTCTCTTGATTCTTCTTCCTATAAAAGTAAATGGAGGGGAGATTGGGCAGTGAGTTGTCTGCCATAATCCCTTTGTTCTGCAATTCACTTTCTAATCTATTTGACCCAGGCTGAACTTCATTGAAATGTGGCTTCCAGGCTTGGTTGTTTGGGAACCACTACTCAAGTAGCAGCACTTGCTAGCTTTCAGGGCAGACTGCGCATCCCTGCTTACTTCCCAAACCAGGACTCCACTCCCACCCATCATCCTTTCCCAGCCTTAAGCTCCTCGCTTACTTCTACACACCTTTCTTAAGTAACAATTCACTACCTGGCTCCTTACTTTCTCTTTTTTGTTCGTTCAAAATAAGGACTCTAGTCCTACCCTTCTCTATTCTTAAACACCCTTCTTCTTTAACACTGGGGCTAAACATGATCTAGCCTTTCTTCCATCTTATTCCAATGATCTACTTCATTCTGCTAAATTCCTGTCATTTGCATGGGAATTATAGGCATGGTTTTGTTGGATGCTAATTATATCACTTCCCAATTGCCCTCTGGGTGCCATGAGGGATTTATCCAGCAGCTCCTGTGGAAATCTCCGTGCAGCCATTGTTAAGAACTCCCATTGCCACCTGCTCCACACGTTCACCTGGAAGAGTTTTCCATTTCTCATCACACACAGACCATGGTTCAGGGACCTCAGATCTTGATATTTCTTAGGTGGGACTAACAAGAATATTGAACGGCCTGAGTTTTAGGTGTGACAGGTATATATTATGGAGTACATGCTAGGAAAGCTTATACACTTGGTGAGAAAGAAGGGAAGGAGGGTTTATACATAAGTTGCAGGAATGTGAACTAGGCATCCATAGTACTCTGGTTTTGTTCCATAATTTCCAATATTACACCCATTTTATTCATGACATGAACTTCCACTTAAAATTAACTGTCTAGGAGCACAGAAGAACTTATGACTACAGCCAATTTAATCTTTCACACGTGTATGAATCAGTAGCTTGAAATGATCACTTTCTGCCACCATCAATCTTTACAGTAGCTACTCTCCAACTTTCACAGTACAGTGGGTTTTTCACTTTTTGAAATATTTGAAGAGGAGTGGTGTTTCTAAAAGATACCAAGTAACTGGCTTCTAATTTTGGTGGTAGTTTCATGCCTATCTTACTTAGACTGCTTTGAGAACATCAACATCATTGAAGAGAAAAAAAACCAAGAATAAAATGTCTAAATGTTTAGCATAGTCTCATCCACATTTCACATTTGAAAAACTTGCCATGGTTTGTATTTAGGCTATGCTTAGAATGGGTCAATTAAACAATCAATGGACAATTTAATAACCAGTAAATCACTTAAGAGATCCCTGATGATTTTGTTATGTTAGTAAACTCTAATTGTGTGATTAGAATCTGTGGCCTGTTGTGTAGATTCAATGCAAAATCTTTCAGATGTGCTAGCAAAGCATGCCCAAAGAGCAGCAAAACATGATTTTTTAGACCAATCTTTGTAAAAGCTTGTGTGTAAAAGCTTTGTAAAAGCTTAGTGTGGGTTCACAGAACTACTCATAAAAAAAGGATGTGTCTGTGCCTTGAATGCTTATTTATAACCTTACTTTAGAAGTATGCAGCATCATTTTTAACAGCTTTGACAGGAAGAAGGTTTGGGAGAGGTTCTCCCAATTCAGGCTGGGTGATCCAGACTCCTGAGGTCACGTACAAGACACTGAACTAGGAGGAAGTTACATGAATCACAGAATTACAGAATCACAGAATCACTGGGTTGGAAGAGACCCATCGGATCGAGTCCAACCATTCCCACCAAACACTAAACCATGTCCCTCAGGACCTCATCTACTCGTGCCTTAAACACCTCCAGGGAAGGCGAATCAACCACCTCCCTGGGCAGCATATTCCAGTGCCCAATGACACTTTCTGTGAAAAACTTTTCCTAATGTCTAGCCTAAATCTCCCCTGGCGGAGCTTGAGGCCATTCCCCCTTGTCCTGTCCCCTGACACCTGGGAGAAGAGGCCAGCTCCCTCCTCTCTACAACCTCCCTTCAGGTATTTGTAGAGAGCAATGAGGTCTCCCCTCAGCCTCCTCTTCCCCAGGCTAAACA
>WAAB01025420.1:98940-110357 GCA_013389865.1 Piaya cayana
CTGTCCAGGCCGGAGGCTGACAGTTTCTGTAGCAGAATGCTGTGAGAAACTGTCAAAGGCTTTACTGAAGTCCAGGAAGATACATCCATAGCCTTTCCCTCATCCAGCAGCCGAGTCACTGTGTCATAGAAGGTGATCAGGTTGGTTTGGCAGGACCTGCCTTTTGTAAACCCATGTTGGCTGGGCCTGATCACCTGGTTCTCTTGCAAGTGCCTCATGATAGCACTCAAGATCACCTGCTCCATGACTTTCCCTGAAAGTCACTGATGAAGCTCACCTCTTCTCTATGCCATTGTTCCTCTGAAAGATGGGAGATACATCCCTTCTTCTTCTTGGCTTTCATTTTTTGTCTTTATTAGCTTTGTCTATTTGTGTCATCTTGGGACATAGATGTTCAGGTGCAATTAATCAAGATTACTTAACATCTCAGGTGATTTTCAGAGGGGCAGATCTTTTTATCAACTGCATCTTTATAGACTGAATAAAAAGGGAATTTAACCTATATGACAGTAAATAACATAAATATTTTGGTTTTCTTGAACTGCATAGTCAGTTGCTATGTGTGGAGTACACCACAGCTGGACTTACCAAGGATATCTTGTAACTTAAATGATCACTATGCCTAGAAGCATCACTGTTTTATGTCCTAGGATATATGTTGTCTTTATTTTAGACTTTACTACTGATTAAAGATCTTAGACCAAATAAATACACTTATTCAAAATCTGTCTGAATGTAGTTTTGGGTGACTGGCTTTCGATGAGCCACCTTGAGTAGGGAGTTTGGACAAGATGACCTTCAGAGATTCCATCCAATCTCGCCCATCCCATGACTCTGTGAGATACAACAGGAAATTAGAAAAAGGTGTGCAGAAAGGGAAAAGGAAATCTATAATAATGTGGTGGGATAGATACAAATGCCTGCTTCTTGATCATGAAGTGGAAAGGATGTAGGCAGCAGGCTGCACTTTTAATAACTGAGTATATAGGACAGAATTGGAATCCCTCCCTCCCGCTCTGCCATACTCTTGCACTTTATTTATGTCCTTTGTGAGCATGACACTGAAACTCAGAAAATATTACCTTACTTTTGTGACACATGCCTTAATGGTAGCTGTAAGCTTTTTGAATTTCTTAATCTCTGTATTAGTCTAGTGTAAAAATTGATGGTATTAATCACCATATGGTAAAATTTCCAATCCTTTGGAAAAACATAACTAATTAATTGCCTTCCTAAATTTTTATGCCTTCCAGACTATTAATGCTTACAGCCACCTTCCGTGTTAGAAGTTGTTTCGCCAAGATAAATACATTTAATGATTTTAGGCAGATTCTCATACTGTATACTCTGATGTTGGAGGAGGTGAAGGAAGTTGATGTCATGGATTAACTGTCTCACCACATGTGTGTTCTTCTTGTTACCAGATGGTTGAGAGATTTTGAATATATTCCTGGGTAAAACTGGTCCTAACTGGTCAGGAAAGGAATGCATCTTACCTCCTTTCAAAAATCAATATAGTTGAGCAGTGAGGATAGTCTGGTGATGGGAACACCAGAATTTATGACCAAATTCAGGAAGACCTAAATTTATGTGCCCACCTCACCCTTAACCACCTTTTTTTTTTACTACTGTTGCCAAACAGCTCAGGGTTGGACCCTCTGAGGTACTTGCAGTCAGATTTTCTCCTCTGCACTGGAAGACCCAACCCCTTCTTGGCCACACTGAACACTAAGTTGAAAATGTACGTTTCTGCTGTCACATGCAGAGAGAAATAGCCACCTGCAGAGAGGCAGCTGTGAGCAAAATGCACAGGAAAGTTTTAGGGCCTCATCAGAGGTGAATACTTTACTGTCAACACATTTTCCTGAAGTGGGTTGATAGCTTAAATGCAGAGGTGTGGTATTGAACCATAGACATGTGTAGCTACTGAGACACACTGAAAAAGTCCAAGATAGCCGAGAGAAGAATTCAGTTCTTTCTTTTGCTTAATTGGAAGCAAAGATTGAAGGTCTTCCTCATCCTGAGGAGTACCACAGCCATGGATAATGCCTCCCTGCCCCTTTGCTGGAGGGTATTGCTCTTGCCTTAGAATTTTGGCTGCTCAGGACTTACCTCTGGTGTAGTGTCCAGGAAACTGCAGGGCAAGAATTGTACCATAGGAGCATTCCCAGAGACCTGTAACCTTGGTGATTTGATGAAAGCTTGAGTGAGTGCCAGTGACGCCCATGACACATGTGGGGTTAGGTGTCTGCTGAGCAGCAATCTCCAGACTTTCCCTGTTTCTTGTTCTGGGGACTAAGGTGCACAACTTGGCAAAGGGCACAGTTGGGCAAGGGGCTATCTTCCTTGCATCAACTGACCTGGCTGATGGGGATAACAGTGCTTTGCTGTGTCTCAGGGATGCCATAAGGATAAATAGATGAAAAGATTGGGTGGTGCTTGAGGGTGTATGATGGGGGCTTTCGAAAAACATAAGATCAATAAATTGGCAGCAGTACAACAAAAATTATCCTCCAGTTTAAGAACTGTAATATTAATGTTATCTTGGAAATATCATCAATCTCTTCCCAACAGGAATGGTAAAAATAATTTTCCATTTTGCAGGGTTTTTTTTGAAAGGAAGCACTTCTGTTTAGGATTTCTTTTCTTTCTTCTATCTTTTTTTTTTCTTAAGTGTGAACTTGCATTTAAATGCTGACATTTTAAAACTTTAATTTCCCTATTTGGGGGACTGAAGAGATAAAAATGTCAGAATTATCCATATATTTTTTTAAAATCCAATATGCTTGGGGTTTTTTTCCATACTGTTGTTCCTTTATAATAATATAGGAAATTCACTTGAACTGTTCATTCTTTATTTGATGCCACCTGACAAATTGGTAGGAGCAGGCTTGAGAGCTTTGATTTGTGTCTTTCAGCTTCAATCTTAACAACTGGTATGAGGACAATTACTACAGTCCTCAGAAGACTTGCCAAGAGGCTTGTGATCACTCTGTTTTACACAGTGATGCTGTTATTAAGCAAATGTTTTTTTATTGTGTCGTAGGTGTATGTATAGTAAAGTGTAGTAACACTTAAAATCCTTTCTTGGTTCCAGGATAGTAACATCTATGTATTATTCTTCTCTTTCAGTTTTATACCAAGGCTGAGAACAGGAATCAAAATAATACTAATACTTCTAATAAAAATAGTACAAAATGCATAGTTGGGTGGAGTTGCCAAATTTTGATTAGGATAAAAATCTGGACTTCTCTTTTTCTCTGGTATAATCTGAAACAATTAAGAATGCTGAAGCCCTCCCTATTTTTCTCAGTCCTATCCCTTGTGACATTTCATTCTAATACTCAGGGCCTGTGCTTGTTCTCTGTCATTCATTAGCATGTGTGGGATTGGAATCTGTGGGATTTCGCTATTTAAAAACAGACTGTTTTCTTCTCCTAAGATGTCAAGCTCATGAAAGTGTTGATTTATTTTAATGGCATATGTTGAAGTAGATGAATGATGAAAATTACTCCTCTCTTTTCAGTTTAATGATCAATTATGCAGACATAATTTATGTGCTCTATGTTTGTCCTGTTGCATCTGTGGTTCCTAAGCATAGTGTGTCTTTCATTTACTGGTTCTCTGCTGGTAAGGCACTAGGTAGTGTATTTTTCATTGCACAAGTTAAATACAGTTTAACTTGTTCTTTTTAACCTTGAAGGGATGTCTTCAAACACTTCTAGTTGTCAGTCCTGTTCTTTCATCAGCATGTCTAACAAACAGAGCTTATTTGCCTTAAGAGTATGTAACAGTACTGTGTGGTTTTATTTTGCACAGCATATTGCTCATTGAATTTTAATTTTCATCTAGAGAAGCAGAAATTACTTCCTTGGGTATTTGCAACAAAAATTACACTGCTGTAAGGCAAATGAGAAGTGTGATCTATTTCTGCTGTACACCGTCTTAGGAGGTAACTTGCTCCAAGTAAAAGCTTCTTGATTTATATATACTGTAGTATTTCTGTTATTTTTATCAATAAATTGTTCTTAAACGATTTAGCAAAGATTGTTGTTAAATAAAAAATTCAGACCCGATAAATGAAATGTAATACAAAGAAGATTGAGCTGATCATCAGAGCTACCTTTGTGCAGAACTATACAAGAAAAATGGACAGAGAAGGAAAAATTGCGAGACAACTGTGAGCTGAGGTTCTCCTTTAGGCTTCCAAATCAATAGTGAGGAGCCAGAAAGCTTGAGTCCTGCTGGCTGAGTTATAGCAAAATATTCCAGAAGTCGAGATGCTACAGTCTTTAATAAGTTTAGATACCCCGAAGGAAAAATGGCAGGACAAATTCCAGCTAAACCCCTATCTTTCACTACAATTTGACCAAAACTTCTTGGTTTCAACCAATCAATTGTTTCCAATGACGGTCTATTTTATTGGGAAATTCTCCAGCAACTGTAATAAGATCCATACTAACATATAAGTGAGTAAATGCCCATTGCTCATGTGGATGAAAGGACTGAGAAATCCAGAAAAGGGTACATTCAACTCTGATGTTCATTTGATGTATGGCCTGACGAATACCAATGTTGTTATTAAAGCCTTGCTGACTCTATCAAATGCCGTCATGTTGAGTGATTCTGCCCAAATGTCTTTGTAGTAGAATCATAGAATCATAGAATCACCAGGTTGGAAGAGACCCACCGGATCATCGAGCCCAAGCATTCCTATCAAACAATAAACCATGTCCCTCAGGACCTCATCTACTCGTGCCTTAAACACCTCCAGGGAAGGCGAATCAACCACCTCCCTGGGCAGCCTATTCCAATGCCTAATGACTCTTTCCGTAAAAAACTTCCTCCTAATGTCTAGCCTAAATCTCCCCTGGTGGAGCTTGAGGCCATTCCCTCTTGTCCTGTCCCCGGTCACTTGGGAGAAGAAGCTCTCTCCTCTCCACAACCTCCCTTCAGGTAGTTGTAGAGAGCAATGNTTTGTTTTTAATTAGACAGACTTTTACATGAAGACAGAAGGGGTTTTGCCCATGAGTTCATCTGCTTCTCCATTTGGTTGCTGGCTGAACTCCTACTCCCCCTTCATTGTACTCCTCATTTCAGCTGTCACCTACTGCGATCAGAGCTTCTTTTATTGTCCTTTCTGGATTGCGTGGGTGGACGGCTGCACAGTCTGCAGAGACTGCTTTCTAACTGAAGTTAGTCCTCTCTCATACCTAGTTGTGGAGCCTTTGGTAATAAATGCCAGCTAGGGTGCTAGTCACAGCAGTAGCTGAAATTGCTCTCAATTCATAATCTGTCAGTTAATAAAGTGAGAGGCTAAACAAGTCTCTTCTGCCTTCACATAAATTTCCATCACAGGATAGTTGGCCAGATGAGGAGAAACCACATTAGGCAGACAGAAATAACACTGAAATGAATTTTCACTGACAATTAGGGCAGCAGGAGTGTAAGGCAAATGAAGGGTCCTTAGGAACAGAAATGAAATGATGGGACATGTATTTTTTAGAAAGCTGAAATATTCATGTACATGAAATGACATTGACATGCATACCCCTATATATATACACATACACTATATGTATACCATATATATAAAATATAGTTATGTTTGCAACAGATGTTCACATTTAAATATTGCAGGTACTATTAGTATATACTGACTACTAAAAAGAATGAGATTCAAAGTATCTAATAAACAGGTTGTTTCTTGATAATTTCTTCCTTCCCTGACCTATGCCAGGTTATGGAATATATAAAATATGCACAGAAATCTGGTGATGTAAGTTATCTTTCCCATAATATCTAATTTTTTGTAGCAAAGTGCCTGGGAGTTGCAGAATTCTGTAAGACATTCTAAGAGGCTACTTAGTCTCTACATTGCAGAGACCTTGACCTGCCTAAGAAACTCTCTGGTAAGCTGACTGTGGAAAAACCTCAGATAACCTTCTTTTTTAACTCCTGGCGACTACCCTGGGTGCATAAGATATTGAGAAAGAAGCATGACTTTAAACCCAGACAAAAGTTATAATATACCTTTCCAAGGAGTTGATGACCACAGCTTTGTCTCCTCTTTCCTCTGTACCAGATGGAGTTTGGGACCTGGGCAACGTTTGAGGATGATGAAATTTAGAGCTCTTTGATTTCGGACCTGTAATGGGATTTTCAGTTGTGTAACTCTGGAAGAGGAGAGATTTTAAGTGTCAAATGAACTTTCCAGGAGACATATAACAAGACAGGAGCTGTGTTACGACAACCACAAGCACAAGTGGTGATTTGAGAGTCACTGATAACAAAGAATCTGGAGGTTTTAAAGCTTGCCTCTTGAGTCGTGCAACATATGGTGCTCAGAAGAGCTTAAGAGGTTAAGAGCTACCAAAATAAAATACTCACAGTCCAGTAGCCCTGAAGGTCATTACCCATAAATACTACAAGATTTATAGGCATGTCAAGGGGGCTAAAGGAGATGAAATGTACTTCTGCCTTTCGAAGATGAACTAATGTTGTAACATTCATTTCTTTTACAGATAACACTGCTCTTTAGGAAGTCCTGAAGCATATGATGTTTTGTTGATTAAATTTCTTGTGTAAGCAAAATGTTTATAAAATTACATAACTGCATTTTTCTTCCTCCCTCATTGCTGGCAGCAGCAGTACACATTTCTGGAGCACTGCATTCTTCGGTTAGCCTCCATTTCTAGGTGACAAAATAGTAAGGAGAAAAGAGTGGAGAGAGAGCAGGGGAATTGGGACAGAAAGAATGATGCTCTTGCAACAAGTCCTTCGTTCAGTCTATGTAGCTCTCCTATACTGCCTGCCTTCCTCTTTCATCCGTTAACACATCTAGACTCCCTGCGGCCTGATGCTTCCCACCTTAGGTTGTTAACCAGCTCCTGCTGCAACAAAGTGGCTGGAGTAATTTCCTTTTTTATTCCTGGTGAACTGAGCTGACAAACCAAGACCACCTCTCCCACTGGGCTCAAGCCTGCTAGACAGCTCTTTCTTAGCTGTTTATGTCACAAAATCTCTTTTCCCATACTGTCACTTTTAGTGGATTGGTGAATAAAGAGTGTAATTTTGAGACAGATATTTGGCCAGACGATGTCAGACAGGCATCCTCTGTATCACCTTCTGCAGGCAGGTCAACAGGGATGATCATGCTGGGAAGTGTTTGGTGTATGTCCTCCAAGGGAAAAATTATGGGGGGTAACTTTGCTGCCTCTGGACTAGCTTTTCTGACTTTTGGATCCCTTTGTGGTAGAGCAGGCCCTTGCCCTGGATTTTATGTCAATTTGAAGAGCGAGTCAGGGCAAGAGGACTCTATTTCAAAGTTTCCATATTAAATATAAGATTAGTTGTTTTGCTTAAGCAGCACTGTCCAATCTGATTAATAAGACAACTCTGATGACCTCAAAATATGTTGCAAAATTTCTTTGAGATAAGGATGAGAGAGCATACGAAGACACTTCCGCTGTTCTTGTACTTGTTTATTGTACTTCTGCTCCAGTTTCCTTTGCTGCCAATGGCTTTTAAATACAAGTGGTCAAACTGTTGGCCAAATTAATAGAAAGAAAAAAATTTAAAGAAAATTAAGGGAGCTTGGCGGTGGAGTATATATGAAATCAAAACTCTATTATGTACCTTTCTGTAATACAGAGATTCTTTCTCAACAGATGGATTGTTGCTTTGTGTATAGAGAGGCAATGTCCTCATGGCTGTACCCTTTAAGAGATCCAGTGTACTTAGATAGGAGAGCATAAAACATCCTGTGCAAGATTTAAAAGTGAAGCCCAAAAGCTGCTAGCACCAGGGAACAGTCAGTCTGGAAATTAAGAATGGGAAAAGAACACACATGAGGAGACAATTCTTAAAAAACCTCTGAAAACTAATTTTTGCTTTCATCAGTCTTCTATTGCCCACTGTCTTGCATTTTTGAGTGGCTTGACATTAGGTGATGCAAATCTGCTGCATAGCTCTTGGAGAAGCAAGGAGTGACAAGTCTGGCACTCTCTGACCATCCATCCTGAGTAATAGGTGTGCTACAAGCCCTTTGCCCCAAGAATCAGGAAAAGCTGATCTAGTGTCCTATTCTGCCTCTTCAGAAACCATCAGCAGCCTTCTTTCAGGCAATGCATGATGGAGGGGTCAATCTCCTCCTCTTCAAAGTCTTTTTCTGTAGTGCCATTTGTCTCATTTTTGACAACGATGAGCAGTTTTTCTTGGTGTATGTGGGACTCTTGCTGCAGACAATTTACAAACATCAGGGAAAGAAGGGAGTTGGGGTGTTCTTTTAATTCCCATAAGCTCTTATTTTTTTGTTGTTTCTAGTGAGTAGCTGAAAAACAAAAAGGGTGTTTTATTTCCCGATGAGTATTATTATTTGTCCAAAATAACTTAAATTGTTTACTTACGTGACCTGATTTGAACATTTCTTTTTTAGGCACCATATGAAAGCTTTTATTTCTTCCATGGATATTTGTCATTGGTTCATGTGAATATTTTCATGAAGCAAACGATGGATTGTTCTGTTGTGTTTGCTTGGATTGTGAAATAAAAATATTCATAACATGACAGGGTATGAAAGAGTCTGAAATGAATTAAGGTTGTACTTAACTGAATGGACATTTCATTTAGAGTTTTTTTTATAAAAAGCTGTGTAAGTCCACTTTCAGTAAATCATAAGGATAGTTGACACATACATTTCATATTTGTGGGCACTGGCAGATTAGAACTGATGATATATCATTCCAGATGGACCATTTTTTTTTCAGCTGATGAGCATTCTAGCTATCATATTTCAACTGGAAGAACTGCCTTGGTGCCGAGTCAATACAGCCTGCACTGTATTTAATCTGATTATCTCAGCTCAAAACCTGGACAGATAACAACACTCTCAAGCTGGATACTCCAGGAATCATCCAACAGAGGCAGATATCTCAGGCTTCACTGTTAAAGGGGCAAGTTTCTACTTGCTGAATTATTTGCTAAGTTGAGCTGAAGTTAACTGAGCCAATGGATATTCTACACTGAAGGTGGAAGAACTGAGCAAGTATATAGAAGTAAAACACATGATAAAGCCCAGTGCTTCATTCAAACCTGTACATTTATTCCCTGAGTCGTCCCTCTAGGCAAATGTTGCACCTGAAAGTTTTTTTAAGTTTTAAACTATAAACAAAGATAACACCTACAATCCATCCTTAAGAGAAAATAGAAGAGGTCTGTATCCATGTGTGAGTATGATAGAAAATGTTGTGACTATGCATCTGTTACAAATATTTGAAAATATTTAATTTTGCCAAGACAGTTGTGCCAAAAAGTGTGGGTCATTGGAAAGCAAGAGCTGTAAGGGACCACAGGCAGTATGTGGGACCGTTTCTCTTTGTTGATATTTTCAAGAAGTAACGTAGTTGAGGGTAAACATACTATTTATTCCTTAAGGGCTTACTAAACCCCTCAAATTAGAACCTAATATACATCTAGCAATCTAATTTCTCATCACTTCCTGCTTTATGCTGCACCTCCAAGAGTACCACTGGTGTTCATGTGCCAGCTTGCATGAGAGTTCATGGCGACTGACACTTTCTGTGTGCTCCTTTTGACATCAGAGAATACTGGAACTGAGCCCTGTAATTGCAACTCCAAATAAATATCTGGTATTCCTGATTGTAAACTGATTCCTCGGAAAGGAACGTACGTCCAGTGCTAGTCTGGAGAAATGTTTTGGTGAGATATGTGGCAAGACCACTCTTAATGATATCTGTGCCTTTTGCCCATGGCCACTTTTTCTTGTTGGAAGTACTAGTGTGATTTCCAGTACTTGGTTATCCCTGTGTGTTAGATTTTGTATTAACCTGCTGTTAGGCAACCAGTTCCAGCTACAGACAGTGTCTCATACCTGTAGAAACACTTCCTACTGCTTGGTGAGGCAATGGACTGCAAACAAGCTTACCGTCATTAATCAACATGATTTCACAAACTTGTTAGTGACTTTTGTTGACCCTGTGTTTTCAGAGTTGAGAATGCAAAACCTGAGCTCTGTAGCTCAGGGCTGAAAGCTTGCATCAGAAAATAGGTACTGTTCTTTTGCACTCAAGTATAAGAGTATAATTATAACAAGATAGCTGGTGTAACTCCTTAGAGGAGTAAAATGTAAAATCCATGCATGAGGAAGTATAAACTCCATCTTTGCAGATACTTTAACCTAATTAAATAAATAGTTGAATGTTTGCAGGAAGAGTGCATGAGAAGATGTAACACAGCAGAAAGCAAATTCTTTCACCTTTTAAAAAATATGCTTAGTTTTTTAAGGCTACCATTTGCACAGCTCTTGCACATTATAATAGCAGACATACCAAATGTGACTGTAGGTTTATCATTCAATGAAAGACACTTGCCAGTATTTTACATATATAAAAGTCTGCTAGTGCATCAGTGACCCAAATAGTATACAGTAAACAGATGCATAACCTGGCAACATTCCCTTCTCCTTAACTATGTTAAGTCTGACTCTTTCCGTATTTAATAACAAATCATTATGAGAGGTAAGGGATGGAGGATACAGAATTCAGTCAAATCAGTATTTCAGGCATCATTTAACTATGGTAAGCAAGGTGTTAACATGGAAATTAGGTGCCAGAGTAGACATGATAAAGCCATTTATCAAATTTAGCAAGACTGTCTGTCCTAGTCAGACCATGATCAAGATTGGCACTGAACTGAAAGTTGTTGACCTGACCTGGTTTGCATCTGACAGTGCTGAATTTGAGAGCAAATCAGTTCTGCTGTCTACAAGCTCCTGGAACTTCCAGTTTCTCAGCAGATAAATATTGTCTGACCTTCTTTCAGATTGGCTTGTGTAAATACACCCCTAACAATTCCGACAGATCATGCAACTGGAGTGAAATGGGCTATTGGAAGTAGCAGTTACTGAAACCTGGCATTGGGTTCCCCTGATTGTCCAAGAAACAATGAGTACTTGCACATGCATTAGATATGAGCACACAGGCTTCCACACAGTCTATGAGAGAGGAAGGCTCACATAGCAGTGCTCCATGGTACAGGGCACCGAAAGGCTAATGCACCCATCATGACTCCCTCTAACTTTAAATTTTAGAAGCCTAGATACTACCAAGGCCCATCTACAAGAAGGGTCATAGGGAGGATCCAGGGAACCACAGGCCTGTCAGTCAGACCTCAGTGCAAGGGAAAGTAATGGAGCAGGTGATCTTGAGTGCTAACATGAAGCACATGCAAGAGAACCGGGTGACCATGCCCAGTCAACATGGGTTTACAAAAGGCAGGTCTTGCCAAACTAACCTGATCGCCTTCTATGACAAAATGACTCAGCTGCTGGATGAGGGAAAGGCTGTGGATGTGGTCTTCTTGCACTTCAGCAAAGCCTTTGACACAGTTTCTCACAG
>WAAB01025420.1:116933-141305 GCA_013389865.1 Piaya cayana
TAGAGAAGAGGAGGCTGAGGGGTGACCCTATTGCTGAAAGGAGGTTGTAGAGAGGAGGGAGCTGGCTTCATCTCCCAAGTGACAGGGGACAGGACAAGAGGGAAATGACCTCAAGCTCTGCCAGGGGAGGTTTAGGCTGGACATCAGGAAAAAAATTTCACAGAAAGGGCACTGGAATAGACTACCCAGGGACGTGGTTGAGTCACCTTCCCTGCAGGTATTTAAAAGATGGTGGATGAGGTTCTAAGGGGCATAGTTTAATGATTGATAGGAATGGTTGGACTCGATGATCCTGGGTGTCTTTTCCAACCTAGTTATTCTGTGATTCTGATTCTATAATTCTGTTTTGATTTTTTTTCCAGCTTTACCACTCTTTACAGAGCTGTTCCAATACAGAAGGGAGGATTCAGTGATTAAAGCAAAGAAAGGAGGTCAATAGAGCGTGAATCTTTTTCTCAACAGGGCATGAGCAGCTTTCACAAAGGACTGGCAAAAAACTTTTTTAATTCCTTGAACCATGCTGTAAAACAGTCCTCTGCACTGGAATGTGACTCAGTCTGCAGGTTCCTAGCATCAGGGAAACAGAGTTAATTTCCTTTCATTTGAAAGGCTTTACAACCCTTAAAGTTTGCCTGATCTTTTATCCTTAACCATGCAGTCTAATTTAAAACACGTACTACCTCTCCCTATGGCCTTATATTTTTGTGCTAATTCGCAGGATTGCCGGAAAAAAGAGATCTGTGTGAAGAGCTCATATTGTCCAAAAGTCTGAAACTACATTGCCACAGCTTGGTTCCTGAAGTCTGAAAACCTGAGTGAATATATCCTAATTTCACCACCCAGATTCTTAGGTGCCCATATTAATTTACATCTGATCGTTATATAAGTTGGCCCAATTGCCTAATACAAATGGACTACCATAAAGCTAAAATTTTTCATTGTCACAAAATGTGGCAGGGTACCTATATATAGCTGACATATTGATATCAAACATCATGCCTGTTTCTTTGGAATAGTTGTTTTGCAAAATTATCTTTTCCAAAATAAAATGGCTGAACTTTGTTTAATGCTTATTTTCTTGGTCCAGATAGAAGAATCGTATTTCAGCCTGCTTTACACTGAGCTTGGATGAAAGCTTCACAGAGCTTATATTTTGATCTGCATTGACAGATCTAGTTTGAGCTTGGATGCTCTTTCACCAGTGGTCTTGAAGTTCCCGGTCACTTCTCATGGCACATGTTTCAATGTGGCCTTTTTGTAATGTCCATTAACAAGAACGTCTTTCTGACTCTGTCTGCAAATGTATGTGAAGAGTAATGGGAAATGCTGTTACTTTACTTCAGGGGACTCTGAAGACCACCAAGCAGGTAAGCAAGTCAAGATATGGCAAGACAAGCAGAACATGCTTATTCTAATTTCTGAGTGTGTGACCAAGGACCAGTTACAGTCACTACCTGTGCACAACTTCATATATCTCAGTCTCTGGGGATCCAGAGCATAAAGTATGTTGAAGATATACTGCAGCCCTGTTCATCAGTCTGTGTGCACAAAAGAGGCAGATCCAGGTCTCACCACAGGTCTCCCAGAAGGCGCAAAAATAATTTTTAGATGCAATTTGCCTTCTAGGAGGCAGGGGATGCTGCCATCTCTGAAGTGTTTGAACTCAGGCTGTGAATGGTGGGTGCCTGACTTGAAAAGATTTGAGCCTAGCAAAGCCTGGGCAAAAGTTGTAGTCCAGAGGAGCAGAAAGTTTATGTCTGCATTTGAATCTCCACCCATCTCCAGTTACCAGTGTGTGATGGCCTTTTAACAACGTGCACTTCGGATTGCTCTCCTAGTAGGAGCTAAAACTGAGCTGTAGCTACTGTGGACCATGAAGGCAATTCCTTTTGAGGTACTCTATTTCTAAACCTGTTCAACAGCTCTCTAGAGTGTGAAGACTGCTTTTAGAGCTGAGTACAGCAAGAAGACTGAACTATGGACCTTTCATCTTAAAGATGACTCCTTAGTGTATGTTTTTTTCTATGAACTTTCCCAAGTTCAGAGTTACATAGATAAAAGTTTGCATAAGGCATTAGAAAAAAACCAAAATAATCTACATTATTGTAAAAACAGACAGCTGTAAAGTAAATATACTTTATTAGTAAATATAGTAAAGTAAATATAGTACAGTTTAACAGCTGGTTTGGTAAATACTTTTCACTGTTCCCATAGTTTCAAAGCCCAGGAATATGAAGACTTTGTGAAGAAACTAAACAACTGTAACTACGATGGACAATTTCCTGAAGATGATGAAGTGGGTGTTCAGAAGAATAGTTTCCATGTCACAGGAGAGCTTCCTTCTCTGCTTTCTGCCTCCTTCAAATAAACTGACTGTGCAGGGTTGAGGCAGTGCTGTTGGGGAGTGATCAATATTCTGCCTCATACCACCCATAGTTCTGGAATTTACTTCTCTCACCCACATCACGGTGGTTTCACAATGCGCTTTCTTGTGTATAGCAGGGACAGCCTCCTCAACATGTGTTTCTTAGTCACATGGATTTGTCAGATCCAGGCTTTTTTCCTAATAAAACTAGATTTTCTGTGTGTACTCAGCATTGGGTAAGCACCAAGGCTCACATAATTAGTCCAGATGACTCTTTAAGGAGGCTTTTTATGTCTGTAATTTACTGCCTGTGTTTTCTTTTCTTGGAAACATACCTTACTTCCCTGTTTGGACCAAGCAGTACCATAGCACTCGTTCCAAGTAAAAATGACAATGTGGTCCTTTACCAGCAGTGACTAATATTTCACTCGAATGTTTATGCTGCAAAAGCACACCGACAAAGGACTATGCAGGGGTGGATAGATTGGAATAACCTGTGGGACAACATGAGGAATTAGTGTGTGGGCAGCGTGGCTCACTGGTTAGGGGTGCGGACCCAACAGATCTAACCCTGGTAGATGGAGCCTGAGCTATCATGGACTAGTAAAGCTCTACTAAATCCAGAGGCATTACAACAGCTAATGAAATGTGAGTTGGCTTTTGTTTCTAATATCTTGTTCCCTGGTGACCACCCTGACTCTCCAAATTCCTTTTTCTGAAGGCTTATTTTCTAGCTGCTAAATGTCAAATTATCCAGATTAAAAAACCTGCCAGTAAGGCTTTGGTTTGCTTCCTGTGCTGCTGTTGGTAGTTAATGGGCAATTGTATGCAGCTGCACCATCCTCTGGGGCTTAACCTCCCAGTCACATTAATATAAGTTATAACACAGAGGCCCACTGGATGGAGAATTCCCTCTTAAAAAATTGCTCTTTCCTCTGAAGTAGAGGATCTATGTGAGAAGAGAGGCATATGGTTACTCTGGTTTAATTCTTCAATAGATCTTATATTTTGAAAGAACTATAAAACAGTTTGTCTACTTAGTGTCATGTAGTGACAGGACCTATGTTTTGTAGACTGTCAGACATGTAGAATTATTGTGAACAGCTTCAGTCTCACATCAGGGCTTTCTTGCAGCCATCTTGCTGCTAGTATTGTAACCCACTGCTGGGGATGCTGTCCTCTCCAGCCTGGGAGCATGGACCCCAGCACAACCTACTCAGTGTGCTGCCTGGGGAAGCTTGTTCTAAGTTAGTCTGGAGGCATTCACTGTTATGCTGTGCTCTGTAGTCTGGGCGTGTGTTAAATATAGAAATAGCAGCTGGAAGAATAAAGGAGAAGAGAGACCCTGAGGTAACAAAAAGACAATACTGCTCAGATTCACTGTTTTTAACTGGTTTCAGTCAGTTTTCCCAACTCCACCACTAAAATTCTGTTTGAAAAACAACCCCCCATTTTTTATTCCCCTGCTGGGCTTTTGATTACAAATAAAAATGTAACCCTGTATGTGGCCTTCTTGAATCACATTTTCTACATAGCTGTATTGAATTAAGATCTTCCAAATGTGGCAAGGTGTTTTCAGAAATATCTTTTTTTTTCATTAATGTTTCCCATCAGACTAATGCAGGCATTCAAAGATTAATTGTTTAAATAATGGAGAGAAATGCCAAAGCCAAACAGAACACTGAGTTCCTGAAGGCCACAGGTTGAAAAGAGAAGGTTTTTGGCAGCTAATTGAAATATAAACAGGATTTTTCTGGTGTGCTATTTTCCCGTTTGTTCTCTCTTAGCTAATATTTAATAGACCTTTATTGATTACAGTAGCAGATTTGTACTGTAAATGGAAGCTGAAGGATACTTTTTTGTCCTGTAATCAGTAGCTATATATATATTTCATATATATGTATCTTATACATATTTCATACATCAGTGCTTGGAGAAATCATGTCCTGGCATAGTTGGCTTTAAAGGCAAAATGGCATTATTAATTTTTAAAATAATACTTTTCAATATCTGAGATATCTCCGCTGAGTTGTGTAGAAAGTCTCCATTATTGCTGCATTATGAGTGTGTCTGAATGAAGCAATGAACTCAGCTTAACAAGTGTAAGTTCCCTCCTGGTAGGTAGTCAGTTCAATCATTTCTTCCCTGTTAAAGAGGGAGTACTTAAAACCTTATCTGTGGTAAGTCTCTTAAATTCAGCTGACAGCTGCAGATCTCTTTTGACTTGGATCTTTCAGATTTCTGCCTTTAGGGAGCACTGTAAGATCTCATGTATCCTCCTGCTTCCCTGTGCAAGTCCAATGTGGGACTGTTCACCTCTGAGGTTTGAACTGACTGCATTGAAAAGCTCATTTCCCAGTTGTCCACATATCTCTAGGATTTTTGCTTGTTAGCCAAAATATTTGTTCAGATAGGAATGGTTTATGAAGCTCATATAAATTTGCCAATCTGTAAAACTTCCAGACAGCTTGTTTCTTATCCAACAACTCATTCCTATAAATAACTAATAAATTGCATTTTCTCAAGGTATTTGCCTTTTTTGTCTTCTCCTGTTGCCAGAACATCTTATGCCCATCTGAACTTTAGCAGCAAAGTCCATTTCCATGCTCCATGGTACTTTTAATCCTACAGCTGGAAAACCTATCATAGCCATACCATGAAGAATGAGAGACACTTCCACTCTGGTCCTTAGTGGCTGACTTCATCTGCAACCCAGTTCACAGTGTATTTAAAACTACATTGGTGTCATTCCCTCTCTGACAGGTATGCTGTGGCCTGTGGGGTGGGAAGGCTGTAAGTGCATTTTCTTCAGCACAGTTGAGGAGCTGATGCAAAGAGTAGAGCTACTGGATCTTATTCTAATTAATGAAGAAAGTCTGGTTGGTGATGTGAAAGTTTGGGGTAACCTTGCCTGCAGCAACCACAAGATGGTGGAGTTCCAGATCCTGCATGGAAAAAACAGGGCAATAAGCAGCATTACAAAACCAGACTTCAGGAGAGCTGATTTTAGCCTCTTTAAAGACTTACTTGGAGGAATCTCATGGGATAGATTTCTAGAAGGTAAGGGGGTCCAAAATAGCTGAGCAACCTTCAAGTACTTCTTCCAGGCCCAGGATCTGTGCATCTCTAGGAGTAAGAAATAGAGCAAAGGAGGCAGAAGGCTTGCATGGATGACTAAGGAGCTTCTGGAAAAAGTCAGCTGGAAGAAAGATGATTACAGAGGGTAGAAAATGGAACTGGGAGAACTACAGGAGCATTGTCAGAGTATATAGGGATATAATGAGGAAGGCTAAGGGCCACTTGGAATTAGATCTGGCAAAGGACATCAAGAACAACAAGAACAGCTTCTTCAAGTACATCAGCAGCAAGAAGAAGACAAGGGAAAATATATACCAGCTGCTGACTGAGGTGGATACCCTTGTGACAGAAGATGCAAAGATGGTGGAGTTGCTGAATGCCTTCTTTGGTTCAGTCTTTACTGCTAAGGCTGGTCCTCAGTTATCCCAGACTCACTAACAAGTGAAGGAAAGAGAGAAGGTCTGGAGAAGGGAAAACTGTCCCTTGGTCTTGAAGGATTGTGTTAGAGGTCTTCTAGAGCAAAATGCTTGCTTACAAATCCAAGGCCCTTGAAGGGATGCACCCATGAGTGCTGAGTGAGCTGGTAGATGTCATTGCTAGACCACTCTTCATCATCTTTGAGAGATCATAGAGAACAGAAGAGATGCTTGAGGACTGGAGAAAAGCTTGTGTCAATCCAATCCTGAAAAAGGGCAAGGAGCACCTGGGAAACTACAGGCCAGTCAGCCACACCTCCACCCGAAGAGAGGTGGTGGAACAGCTCATTCTGGATGTCATCTCTAATCATCTAGTAGAAAAGTAGGTTATCAGAAGTGGTCAAAATGAATTCACCAATCTGATAGCCTTCTATGATGTCATGACTGGGTAGATGAGGTGAGAGCAGATGAGTGGATAGTGAGATAGATTGAGAACTGATTGGATGGCAGAGCTCAGAGGGTTGTCATCAGAAATGCAGTTTAGTTGGAAGCCTGTGGCCAGTGTTTTACCCCAAGGGTCAGTACTTGGCCCAGTCTTGTTCAACATATTCATCAGTTATCTGGATGAGGAAACAGAGTGTATACACAGAAAGTTTACTGATGATACAGAACTTTTAGGTGTGGTTGATACACTAGAAGGTTGTGCTGCCATTGAGTGAGACCTGGACAGACTGGAAAGTTGGGTGGAGGGGAACATAATGAAGTTCAATAAAAGCTAATGTAGGGTTCTGCACCTCAGGAGGAATAACCCCCTGCACCAATACAACCTAGGCATTGACAGCCTGGAAAGCAGCTCTATGGAGAAGGACCTAGGACTCTTGGCACACAGCAAGTTGATGATGAGCTAGCAATATACCCTTGTGACCAAGAAGGTCAGTGGTATCCTGGGGTGCATCTGCCTGGACACATTCCTGTTCAATCTGCTGTAGGTGAACCTGTTTTTGCAGTAGAGTTGGACTAGATGATCTCCAGAGATATCTTGTAACCTCTGCCATTCTATGATTCTTTAATTTTGTACCACTACTTCTCTTGATTTTCCCAGAATATTGTGCACCCAGGCTGGTAACTTTAACAGACAAATGTGAAAACTCACTGAAACATGATGTCAGGTTTACATGGCAAATATTGCTTTTTCTTTGCATTCCAATCTTGCTGTTAGTCATAAACTCATGCTCTAGCCTTGCCATAACTCTGCCTGAGACTGATATCAGCTATAGTTAAATGGGCTATCTCACTTTCTGTTCTAGTACTAACATAACACTGACATGCTTTCACCTGTAACTGAAAATTTTCAAAAGCTAACGCCTCAGTCAGCTCTTCTGGGGAACGTTGGTATTAATTATTTTGATTTACTGATTGATAAATATTTCTCTCTGGTTAGAATTGTTTAATATTCTAGCTGCTTGTTTGCAAATAAACTAGAAGTCTTTAATCATTACCAGTCAGCCTCTTTCTTGATTTTCCTCAATGCTCTTTGGAAACAAGCATATAAATGCTATTGACTGGGACTTTCTCTGATTTCCTATAGCTTGGTCATGACTTTGGCTTATGAAGCATTGACAAGTGGCACAATGGGACACTAATCATTCACCCATGTGATGTACCTAGGAAATGGGTTATCTTTAGATTCAGTACTCATAGCTGTTATATCAGTATGACAAGCTGTGTTCAGGTTGTCATCTAAAGTTTTAGAAAAATATGCTCATATTTGACTAACGGCTGTATGGTTTCTTGAGATTACATTGCCCATATACTCAGCTATGACAGGACTATGTGCTACCCATGTCTGTCTGAACCCCCTGAACTCTTGGGAAATACTACAGTGCCGGCCCACAAGTGGGCTGCAGTGGGCAAGGTGGACTTTTAATGCAGGGCATCAAAAATCATCTGCAGGTAGGAAATGTAAAACATGCTGGTATTCATTCCTTAGCCATAGCTAATAATGAGTTCCTTCAAAGAAACATCTAACGTCTATGTTCTCTCTTCCATTGTTCTTTATTTCTGCTGCAAGTAGTTTGCAACAGTGAAAATGAAGGGATGCCAAATTTGTGTTGCTCTTCAAAGCAAATTCTTTCATTGAAATGAAGTTCAGTTGAGAACTCTGACCCCTTTCCCCAGCATTCATGCAGGCCAGATGGGCTAGTGCTGACCTTCCTTTTGAAGCTGTCCTTAGGGTACTTTGTACCTCTTTCCTTATGAGCCTGAAAGAATGGGATCAGAAACTTTATGTCTTCATCCTGTCTTGCAGATTTTTCTTTCTGCTATCTCCTCTGGGTGGAGTCCCTTAAGGCCCAGTGCATAATGATCTATTCACTGGCAATGGATAATATCTTGTTCTCCAGAGCCATTCCACCATTGCTGTCTCTCTGGATAGTTCTGTCCTCAGGTTCCTCAGAGTTTTCTTCCTTTCTCACTAACAAGTGGTCATTATTTCTCCCTTAAACCACGCTGTAGTCCATAGTGGAGTTTTGCATCTTTTAATTTCCCAGGAGAGATATGAAAGGTCTAAAAGTAAAATGCCTTGCTCAATCTTATCCATGAGATTAGAGAGAGGGACGGATAAAAGCAGGAGATGAATACTCAATGCGTTGCCATCGTAAGCAGCAATGCACTTGTGGTAGAAAATAGCATTATTCTTACGCTGTAGGGTTTTAAAAAGTTTTCCTAGGTACAAAGACTGAGGATTGAAATTGATATTGATTGTTTTGATATTATTCTTTTGTGCCCTGAAGTTCCTTTTCATTGCATTGGAGATAATGCACTGGAGAAAGGGGAAATAGGGTGACTGGATACCCCAGCTCCACTAAAAGTCTCATGAGCCATGTGAACCTGTCTCAGCCTCCTAGCATTTTGGAGCCAAACTCAAAGTAAGTACTTTAAACTTCAAGAAATATTGAACTTCACTTAAAAGGAACTGAGCAGAAACTAGTGTCAATAGCAGTGTTGGAGGCAGCTGTCTTGCAGGGGTTTTGCAGTGTTCAGCCAGAGCACCAGCTGTGGGTGTGACCTGGGGGGGGGTGTGACGTGGAGGACATGGCTGTCTATCAACTGTGTGATGAACAGGTTGCTGTAGCCTGCCTGGTGATGGGGCTGGTTTGATCTGTTTAGATACTGCGTGGTAGGAAGCTGGGATTCACAACGGTGCCTTAGGTTCCTCTGGCCTTTTAAAAAGTGATTGTTGTGAACATCATCCATACCAATTATTTTTCAGAAGTGGCAGTGAGCAGCCTTATTAGACTGTTGGACTGCGTTCACAATTAAGGACTGCCTGAAGGATAAAGATGGCTTCTTTTTTTTTTATTTCCACAACACTGACTAAACTCTGATAAAACACACTTTTCCTTGTTTCTCTCATAAACTTACACTATGAGATGAATAAATTACACAGTGGGAAGTAAATGAGAAGATTTCATACTGATAACCATATGTGTGCTTTAGTTTTCTGTGTTTTGTTTCACCATAATCCCTGCTCTAAAATGAACATGTACAGTTGCAAATCTCTGCTCTTCCACAGTATAAAATAGTTCTTCTTTTCCAGATGATTTTTTTTTTGTCATATAAAGTTGATCTTCATTCTTCTTTTTGAAAATGCCTTGAGAAACACAGAATTGTGCTAAGAAATCCAGAGAGGATACATGGAGTAATGTTAAAAGTCTGTCTCTACTAGTTTTAAGTCCCTGTACTTGTACCTGTAGCCAGAAAAGTTGGGGTTTAACCTCAGAATTTCAGTCAGCCCTGCCATTTACTTTTACAGTTTATCCTACTAAATGTTATTGATTTCAGGTTGCATTTCACAATGACTGTTAATGCCAGTGTCTGAACTGCTTGACTGTGGAAACTAGCTCTGTGCCCCAGCTGAGAACAAGAATGTGCTAGTAGCAGGCCAGATTGTTTAAATTGCCAGTAGAATTCTGCCCAAACTCCATCCTCATGAGCCTCTGGGCAGCCAAATTATCTTCAGTAATGGACTGGCTAACTCTGTGCCTGGATTGCTCCTGCTGCCACCATAGCACCACAGATAAGCTTTGCCATTTGCTTCCAGTTGGGCAGAGAAGGAAAACACAGAGCAGCTTTGAAGTTCCAAAAGGAGGTTATTATTGCTATTTAAGAGACTAGCATATTAGTATAGGACATAGTTTTAAGCTACGTGACATTTTAATCTTATTTCTGGTCATGTTAGGTGGGGAAAAGACTCAGATTCATCCTCTGCACCTGACAGTATGTCAACGAGTTTGGTTACTCCAGTCCTGTTTCTAGCCTGGTGATATTTCTCTTCTTCTGTTGTAAGGTCCTGTTATATCTCTGTGCTGGATTACAGAGCACAATGTGGTGTCTTCAGCAGTGAAGTGGGGATAATGACTCAGGATTCAATCACTTGTATTTGCAAGTGGCTTTAATTGTTTCCCAAGGAAAATAATGATATAAAGCCAAATACTAATAGTAATCTCAATGTCCTAATAAACTGAATTAATAAGCAATTATTTTAACTTAATTATGTGGAATGGTAAAGGTGTGAATTCCTTGTTGATAGTTTAATCTGTGTTCCCTCAAAACAACCATCTATGAGCAGAGTTAATTGAATAAAAGTTTAAAACATGAAAAATCAAGTTTTGAGATTAAAAGGTAGAATTGTAAGTTGTGTCTCTGAGGACTGCATATTGCTGCAAATCTGAATTTGAAGGATTTCAGAAGCTTCTTTTTCTTACTTAGCTTGCCTGGTGAACCTAATGATCATTTTGATGTTTTTGTCTTATGCTTGATTTTCTAAACTCCCAGGCAGTTCCAGGAAAGTAATTTTCTTTAAAACATTGTACCTCAGGAATAATAATAAGAGTAGGAAGCTTGTTGTTTTGAAGTAGAACTGATTTTCTTTTTCATACTCTCTCACAATCAGACATTACACATAAAAAGTGAATCCATGCAATGTCAGCTGTCCCCGGGGGCCTGAAATTTTAACTAAAGGAAAAAAGTTTCTACAAAACCTGCTCAGTAATAACACAGCTCAATGACCCACTTATGATCAGGTTAACAATTCTTATGCCTCCTAATCTCTTTCAAGGTCAGTCTTTAGTGAAAATCAGCCCTACACTGAAGGTTGACAGCTTTCTCTCTCCTGGGAGGAGCATCAGGCTCTGACAGCCATGACCTGCCAGCTTTCAGCATGCCATCCCGTACAGCATTGCATATCAAAATGTACAAACACATGCACATGCACAAATATATGTGTAGGATTCCATTTGTAAGGCTGCTTCTCTGTGTCTTTTGCCCTCTGAGAGAAAGTCAGCAACTCTTAGTTTAATTGCAGGCATTTGAATCAGTGTGAGCAACGCAGAGTGATGGTATTGCTGTGTGAGCATCACTTGCTTTCTCCATCCCTCTAACACACCTCTGATATGAGTTGCTTGTCAGACAGTGAAGGTACAATGCACTGGAATACCCTCTCAATCACAAATATGATATGGATGTAGATTCCTTTTCATCAATGTTTGATATTGTATGGATAATTTAGTATGAAACATAATAATCTCAAATTCCTGAGATGATTACACATGACACTAGAGAAGCTGTGGATAATCTAGTATTTGTCTCGAAGAACGCAGACCATCGAGAAATAAGCTTGCACTGAAATGTAAAGAGAAATATTTATGCAAAAATGTCTGTAAGGTCTCATTCAAGCCTAGACAACAGTGGCCCTTCTACCCATGTTTCTCATGGCTGCTGTGGGTTTCATATATCCCTAAGGCTGGCTGCACACAGTGAAATTAATGGATTTGGTCTTACTCATACCTGTCTGTTTTCCATCATTAAAAACTCTTCTTTTTTTTTTTTAACAGAAGACAGCAGAATCTGTTCTGCTTTTTCCTTGCAATTAACACTTTGTCATGAAAGTTGCTTTATAGAAGCCCAGATAGCAACCTATAAGTGGGTGTGTCTGTAAAGTTCTTTTATAAAATGCTTATGCCAGTGCAATTCTCTGTTAAACTTGCAGACTCCCAAGGAGGATTGTAACACAGGAAGATCAGAGCAAAAAAACTGTGATGAAAATGTTCTTTAATTGAATTCAGTCTCTCAGGTCACTGTAATAATTTGTTTGTTATTTATGAAAGGAGGAAATGTACTTCCATACTGTTTGCATATACATTTGGCCATCCTTTCTCCTAGCACAGGGAAGTCTTTCCATACATCTCTCTCCTTTATTAAGGAGTGACATCTGCTACATAGTCAACTACACCCACTAAGCAGTCTCAACATTACTAACAGGGAATGACAATGTTGGCTGTGACTGCTGAGAATTAGAATTAGAAATGAAGCTGGCTCCAGATGATGAGAATGTGATACGTGAGTGGGTGTCACAGGATTCAGGCAAGGGAACATCTGGGCCTGGATTAAAGGAACATTGTAGTTACTCAGCACAATTTAAAAGAGCCATTAAGAGCCAGACAGCACTGAAATAAAAGGAAAAATTGCTTTGTGTAAAAAATAAGCTATTGTACCGTTAGTCTGGTTGGACAGCAGTTGAACAGTGTTGCTTAGTTCATTGGAGGAGTTTGTCAGGCAGGGTTGTGCTACTTATCAGTCATATTAGCTGGCTTAGGTGGTTGTTGGAGTATGGGCAGGAAAGGTAGCATGGAGCTCTCTAATTTGCTCTTTGAGAAGCAACATTAGTGATTGCAGTGTGGGCATACCCTTGTTTTGATTCTCAGGGACAGGTGATGTTCAAAAATGCTCTGCAAAATCTCCAATCAAGTTTTATGCAGGAAATTGTTCCCCTTTACCATACACTTTATTGTAAAGCTTGCCTGCAGTTTAGACCTCCCTGTAGCAGGTTGTGATCTTGTGCTTGAACTAATAGACCTGTAATGTATGGATCAGCAGAATTCAGCAGAAAAATTTTAAGGTAAGTGAATATTTTGTTAGCTGAAGTAATTTTGCTTTTGTTAACAGAGAGGACTACATCTAAACTGGATGAATATAGAACCAATTTCTTGACTTGTTACCAATCAGAATAGTAATATTTCATAATCTTTCCTCTATTTTGGGTGGTGAATGACAGCACCAGATAGATAGTATTGGTAGGTCAGGTCTTAGGAAAGTAATTAATAGTGTTAGCAGAAGAATTTAAAACATAGTGTTAAGAGATGACCAAAGGACAACAGCACAGTTCCTCACAACAGAGGCTGAAAGAACCGGAATAGCTGTTGACAGATGAGCTCTGCTCCAGAGGCTTCTTGAACATCTCTAACAAACGATGGTTCCAGTACTAAACTTTTAATAAAAAAAAGGCTATGTTAGACATGCAATATTGTCCAAAACTTTGGCTCAATTACAAGTGCAAGAGCATTGCACATAATAGCCAGAGGTCAAATTCATTCCTTTTTTCATGAAGTGCATAGCTCAGGAAATTCAACAATGAGGAACTCATTACTTCTAGTGATAGACCTGACTGAATAAATTTTATGATAAGAATGCCTTCTTCTTCTATGCAATAAACCACAGGTTATCTATCAGTTAAGACTGCTAATCTATTTGCCCTTTAAAATCATCCTTTAGCTGCTTCTTTTAAATATATATCAAATTTGTACAGTCAGAAAAGACACTGGGTTATAGATTCAGAACTGAAGAAAGGAGACAACCCAGAAATAGTGTTTTTGTGGAGGAGTGACATCTGAATAGGACCAATAGCTGAAAAAGGTGAGGTCCAACTTCAGGAGGGATGTCTATAAACTCCTACATCAGGTCTTCAAAGTCCATGGCATTGACAAACAAGGTGAGAAGATACATTTACTGAGGTGATACTTTGCTGAGACATGTAATGCTATCAACTTCATACACGTAAATTATGTCAGACACCTCCCCACTAGAAACAGCAGAGTACAGGCACCTCTAAAGTCTTGGGAAATTCAAATGTCCGGCAACTTCTTGGCTTTGCATCTCTAGACAGAAGAAGCCAGCTTCAATATTCAGGAGACGGCTATTTTAAAGGACTTTCTCTTTAAGGACTGGCTTAGTCTGCATATCCAGGAGCAGAGCTGGGTATAGACAGCTGTATCCTCAGAACAGAGCTGATCCTGAGCACAGATAAAGGATTGACGTAAGTCCTCAGATGAATGGAAATGTGCAGAGCTTTCTGAATTAAAAAAAAAAAAGATTGGGTCAATGAAAAAAAAAAAGGTTATTCAGGCTGGAAGAAGGGATAAGCACGGGGAATTAGGCAGGGTGTAGAGGCTATGTGTGTGTGACCCAGGCATGTGTGACAATCCTTGCAGCTACAGCTGCTGGTGATGATCAGTGTACTAAAAGCTATGGGCAAGGCAAGGAAAAGAGATTTCTGAAAAAAAATTTACTCAGTGACAACTCACACAGATTTTTGCTGGTTGCATTTTTTGATATACCCATTTAATGTTTTTAAAGTAACCCGTCCCTCACATTTGGGAGTTCAGGAAAGGTTTGAAGGCTGAAGCCCTGGCACCTGCAGCCTGTCATGCCGCTGTTAAGCAGGTGTTGAGAGGTGGTGGCATGTGAAGTATGCAGCATAAAGGTGAACAGACATAAAACTTCGGTAAATTGCTCTAAAATGCAGTTAAAGAAAGATCTGTGAGCAACAGTATTGTATGAAGAAGGTAGAGGATATATTAAAAAATATCTCCAATATTCTTAAAAATGTTTTTACTTTGCCTCTTTATTGCCCAACTATCAGGTGTTGTCTTGCTTGGAAGATATTTTTAGTGCCATTAGATACATTTAAGTGGCGGCCTTATGACCCATAATTGTCTCCTGACAAAAAGTGGTTGTACAGGTTCCCTAATAGTAGTTTAAGGTAAAACCAAAGTTAGTTTTATTTCTGGTGTTTTTTTTGAGAGGGTGGGTGGGTTGAGAGATGTGGTGGTAATGTGAGTGCCTAATGTGAAATATATGAAAAGTTATGGGATCAGGGACTACAACACAAATCTCCCTAGTCTCCCCGACTCTGGCTCTGATCTGCCTGTTCAGCTTCTCACCCAGAGAATTTACACTGGCAGTTACAGACAGGTTCAGCTTCTAGGTGATGTGAAATCACCTCTTTTTCACCTTGCATCACCTGCAGCCTATGACAGGAACTGCAGCCCCACTCCCTGTATGCCCACAAGCAAAGCAGCAGGCGTAGGGGGCTGCCCTGCACAGAAAGGCAGTGAGGGCAAGATCCAGCTTTGAATACTGCAGCTGCTGATCCTGATGGTTTGCTTGACGACAGCCCATGGTGTGCATGCACTTACAACTGACTTATTCTCTGAAAATTAAGTTGCCATGCCCTACCCTCCTCCTCTGTTCGTGGCCTCATTTTTCAGCTGGGCCTTTTGGAATTTCATGTTGGAACAATGGCATTTCCCTGCCTCAAGTGGGAGTCATGACAAAACTTAGATGAGCGCAAAATACCTGGTTTCCCATGTCAGGGCATTTGTCCACATATGTCTGAGCTCAGAGACTTGGTTAGAGAGGAAGCTGTGCTCTTCTAAAGCGGGATGTTCATCAAATTCAAAGTTGAATTGGAAGACAGATTTGCTCAAGGTCTCTATTCAGTTAACTTCTAGCTAGTTCCCACCTTGAGTGCATAAGGCAAGAGTCTGTATCAGTCTGTGTGTTTAGAGGTTGTAGGAAATCCAATTTGTCTGGTTGGCAAAAAGTATCTGGCAAAGACAAGGTTATTGTAAAGACATAAAGACATTCCTTCGAACAGTCTTCAGAAGTGGTTAAAGAATTCACACAACTCATTTCAAAAGCACTACCTTATACTTGCTGAGTTATGTCAAACTTGTAACAGCAAAGACATCTTCATTAACAAAGTCTACTGCTGAGGAAAAACACTATTTGCTTTTAAGCTAAACCAGGTAGAGCATGTTATGAGTACCTGTTAACAAACCCATTTAAATATGTGTAGTAACTGGCAAAGGCAAATCTTGCAGAAAGTGTTTATGTGTGCTGAAATGCCATATTTCTTAATCTTTCCTGATTTTGCCATGTTTTTTCTTATATACACATTATTACATTGAACTTACTGATAAATACTATTTGTAGACAGAAATGCACTAATCATAGCAATCAGTGATCACAGCAGATTAGCACTGCTGCAGAACTTGAGGCAGTACAATAAGAGAGGAGCAACCTGAATAATTTGCACACACGGGTTAAATTTGGTTTTATACTGGCCACATGGAAAGAAGGAAACTGCAGAGAAGATTTCAAAGTAGAGGGTTCAGTGGAGGAAGGGGGAATCAGTGTTAGTGATGCCACGGTCCAGTCGAAATTTGAAGGAGAGGCTGTGAGACAAATTAGCAAAACAGCTCAGTAAATGGGAGGCTGATGAGTTTTGAAAGGTCTCACCATAATTAGAGCTAGTTGGAAACCTTCTGGCAAAACACTTCAACAAAAACACAGCTTGTCTCTGAAACTACCGCGTGTTGATTAAAAGGTCTCAGATTCAACAAGCTTCCACAGTGGCAGGGAAAGGTCTGAGTCCTCTTGGGTCTTCATGGAATTGTGAGAGGTGAGAAGGAGCCCTGTCCCTGCTGTGTGTAATAGGACTCCTTCCAAGATAAGGAGCTGAGAAGAGATCTCAGTCAACCTACATCTTCCCTTCCACCACTCCCATTTATAAAATCCGGTGTCAGAGGTCTAATAAGTCTTGCAGAGGGCATCACGACAGCTTCCACCTTGTGGCAAGTTGGCCAGCACTTGCATGCCTGCAACAGTGAGAGCCCGTTCTCAACTCCAGCACTGGAGGCCTCTACCAGTCAGACTGGGGAGGTCCAGCTGTGTTCACATGCCCATGCTCTGTCCTTTGGGAGTTTGCCTCAAAGCAGGAGCATTGTTTCTTTTGCAGGAGAAGAAGAGCAGTACTTTAATAAAGGATATTGTATCAGTGAACATTTTATGCATTTACTTGGACATCTGAATTTGCATAAAGGCTTTCCAGTCCTGCTTATACAATGTCTAATTTGTAACAATCTCTTGGGGTTTTTTTGTCAGATGGGAGGGTATGTGCCTCCTTTTAGATGATGAACATATTTGGCAAGATAAAGGGTGGGAAGGATGTCCTTATGTCTGATGGGGCTTGTCCTTCTTCCTGGATGCTTTGGAAACAGGCCTTGACAAGGCTTTTACCCTTAGGTAATACAAAGACTTTTCAAGAACACTGCCATGGACTTTAACTAGTACAGACTTTTTGCTGCAGCCAAAACCCTTCCCTGGAGCAGAACCTCCAGCTCTTACAAAGCCCTTCCCTTCCCTGTCCTGAGACAGGGTTGAGTCCAAAGTCAATGTGAGCTTTTCCATTGCCCTCTGTGGCCTCTGGAAGAGGCCCAAGGGCAGGATTGATTATGTTGCTTCTTGCTCTACAGCCTCAAGAACAAAACCAGCATCTATTGAAGTAAGCACAAGACATGTGTATCCCACGGGAGCATTCTGAATGTTGCATGGAAGGGAGAGCTCTGCTGACCAGGTGGCAGGCTACAAGTTACATGGACAGTTATGGGAAAAATGTTCCTGAAACAGCTCATCCTTTAATGCCTCCTTCTTCAGACTGACATTTCTACATTCTGAATATCCAGCGGTGCCAATTAAATGCTTACAAGATTATTAATTAATGAAAAAGCCTGTGAGGATTTGTGCTGCAATGTTCCTTGGGCACTAAAGTAGCTGTTCTGGACACACTGGCTCCTCAAAGCCTTTTCTTTCAAAAGGAAAAGCACTTCATTTTAGTGCTGAGATGGGTTTAGAATTAGTTATATAGTTCAGTATTGCAACGATAAGTCACTAACAGTAGGATTGACATTTACAGGAGCAAGGAAAAGCCAGGGGAAATCTGACGTCAGGGAAGAGCCACTCTCATGTGTAATGGGTGAACTTTCCACACACTGCAGCCAACTGCTTGTGCCTCACGTGTATAACTGCAAGAGCAGCCAATTTGCAAGTGACGAGAGAGGAACGGTAAACACAATTTTCAACATGCCTTGATGCATACCTGCAAAATAAATTTCTACAGCTCTTTCATAGTCAAGTGGATTTCATTCATTAAATACTTAGAAGGTGATTTAACAGTGCAAACATTGAAAACAGGCTTCTGTTCTTTCTTTTCTCTTACATAAGTGGGAGTTTTAGAGCAAGTAAGTTTTTGCAGGGTACAGCTTGTGGATTTATTTATTTTGAACAGCCATTTCCTAACCAGTCTTCAGCACTCTTATTTCTTTAGAGGCCAAAAGTCCTGGAAAGTACCTGCTGCTTTGAAAAATTGACATTTCCATATTTTCATCAAAGGAACTTAGGAAAAAACTGAAATCCCCCAGATTAAAAATTCGCTGTGTGTACACATTGAGTACTCCTTGTCACAAGATGCCTTTATCTTCTACTGCAGTCCTCTGAGAATGAACAAGTTACAGAGGAGGCAGCTGGATCCACTGTGCAGTCTAGACATGTAAGAGTTTGAATTTTGCTTCAATGTCAAGTCTTCAGATGTAAACTTTCTAGCAATTTAATTTTTATTTTAAAAAATCACCCTAGAAGAAATGCCTAAGGGATTTAAAACTGAATTTATAAATAAATTTGCAGTCAAGAGCAGAAGTTTCCTTTACAGTTGTTTGTAGTTATGGGATTTAATGTTACGGTTGGCACTGAAAAGCTAGCATCCTAGAATAATTACTTTATGAAGTCTTATAGAAAAAACTTTGTGAAGGGACTGACAGAGGACGTCCTACAGCCAGTCATCAGACACTGCTGTCTGACAGCTGACAGGACTTGGCCATGCTCACATGGTGAGGCAGATTCAAGGCATGGAATGGGTGAGCTCTCCATTTAACTGGGACAGAAGCAGATCAGGGCTCCTGCAGCCAGCCCAGGGCTTCTTCAAATGCTGGCAAAGCTCTTGCTTCCACAAAGAGGAAGGGATGGTGCTGAGCTGAAGGTATATGAGGCAGTTTTTAGACAGGATATGAGACGAGACACCCCCGAAGAACTGAACTTAGAATGTGTTGCTGCGGGGCAATGGGATGGGAGATGGGAAGCTTAGATCATGACCGCTTTTACAGAAGTCTGATTTTCCTGGGCCCTGTCATAAGGAAAAGAGAATATAATTTCTTGCCCTGACATTACAGTGTGTGGAACTAGTACTTAGGACTACGGACTGAAGCACTCTCACGCTACTCTGCCAGCATCTTGCAGTCACAATTAGCAAATGCTACAGCGGCACCTGACAACCGAGCTTTTTTTGTCAGGTCTTTTCTGTCCTCATCTCTTTGGAGCCTTTCAATGCAACAAACTACCTGGTCTCAGCAGTGCAAGTGCACTCTGGTTTATGGCTGCTGGCTGCTGGAGAGAGGGCTGAAACCACTGCCCTATTACACATGATATTAAAACAGTAGATAAAAAAAGGTTGTTATTATAATGAGAGTGATGTTTAATTAGTGACCTAGCAGCAAGATTCCTGACTGATCATTCCAACAACTTTGAGAGCTGTCCTAGAGACTTATTCAGTACAGATTGAGTTCACAGTGTAAGACTATTGATATGCAGACAGTGTGCACACAGACTGGGGAAATGAACTGGTGTCAAGAATGCTTTGGCTATATTAACTCTGAGTATGTCCTTGGTGCCCCAAGATCTTGATTTTAAAGACAATATTGTTAGAAAGTGCTTTATAACTTTTAATATTATATTCCAATAACAGGACAGGTATAGCATGTTGATAGTCTATGGTTATGCTTTGAAAGAATATTGACAAAAATATAATTTGTCCATTTGTTTCGAAGATATAATGCAAGGAATTTGAATTTTATTCTTGAATATTCTTTGAATTTTATTTTTGAATCCTGAACAGAATCAGTAAAAGCCATATACATGCACTGATTGATAAAATCAGCATGTTGCCAAATATCCAGATTTGGGACATGTTTTCATAGTGATTATCCGGGTGAAGATCACAGATGTGGCAAAGGACGCAATCCATTCCAGCTGCCAAATTTATCTAGCCTTGACATGGAGTGAGTTCTTCACTTCTGCATCTCAAAGGAATGTTCTTTTTCTCTGCTAAAAATTACAAAGCTGCTCCTTCCTAATGCCCAAAACTAGAGGATCTGGGAGACTGCCATTCAGGTTAAGGAGCTGTTTTGTCTTGTGCATGTTGTTGGAGGACTGGACTATGATCACAGCAACAAATCTGTCACTAATTGATTTGATTTGGAAGTAGGGGCCTTGCTTCACAGATGGAGTTGCTGTTTTCTGAATAGCACTCTCCAAAGAGAAAAATATCCCAATATTAAATACATGGCCATTTATTTTTACATGGACAATATGAAACCTCTGTGCACTAAAAGGATAAATATTTAAGTAAAAAGCCTTTTTATTACTTGCTGCTCTTCAGTTGCTTGCATTTATGCATATTCATTTCTACTACATTCAAAACAGAAAAATGCTTTTGGGCAGTTCTTCTGTTTCTAGAGAGCTCTACTTATATTCTTCCAAATGACAATATAAGTAAAGGACAGAGAAATTTGGATATTCTCTGAGCTGCCTTCAAATAAATATGGCTCATAGTTAGCATTACATGCTCTGTTTCTAAAAACCAAGACACAGATGGTCCAATTAAATGCTCACCTTTTGAAGACTAAGAGGATTATCCTGGCTTCCAGTTCTTGAGAAACCTCAAGAGAACTGCTTTCGCTGAGCTGTCATTTGTGTCTTCATTTCTCCTGAGTCAGGAATTGTGTGAGTCTGACTGGAAAACACATTTTCCACTTGTTTTGTCAATTCCGTTAGGAGTTTTATTCCCCTAGAGGGGATCTTTGCTCAAATTAACTGGAGATTTATAATCCCCCAAAAGGAATTACAGCTGTATCATGGTCCAGTGAATTTTGATTCCAGCTGAAAAAACTTGCTCCTCTGAGTTGTGTACTTGGATTTCTTCTTATAAAAATACAGAAGAACCGAATAGTTTGTCATGCTTCTGTAAAAGGTTCCACTACAAAACAGAGAAAGAACAAATGGCCTATGATGATTTTATTGTGAAATCTGAATTAAAAGTGCAAACAATATCCTCTCGTGCCTGGTTGCAAAGCCAGCAAACAGCCTGCTGATTCCAAGCATGAATCTTTCATGAGCAGAACAGGTTCCATCCATTGTAAATCAGTACTAACCTGCTGAAGGTGATAAACTCAATGGAGCTATAGTTTTTTCACTAAATGAAAATCTACTCTACAGTTTCTCAGCATATCAAAAGCGCATTGAAGAATGGTAAATTAAACTTCAGGCACAGAAGTCTTTGAATGACTGAACCTCCTCCTCCCGTCCCATCCTCTAGATATCTGCTCAGTTCTCTCTTGTTTTAGTATCTGTTTCATTTTAAAAGCATGCTAATCTTGCTGTTATTACTGCCTTCCTGCCTCTTCTGCTTTTTCATTCTTCGAGTAAGCCCTTGAGGACATAGTACTTTAGTTAAATTTTCTTCGTACAATAAACTCCTATAATAGCCTTTGTTTATCAATAATTTGGTATTTATTTACCTAATATGATTTTGACCACAAGGAATTTATTTAGCATTTTATGAAAGTTCCACATTACTAATGCATTTTATAATTAATTGTCAGGTGAATGAGCCTTTCTAGGCAACTAAAATGGTACACAAGATGCTGGCTGTTTGGATAAGATGCTCTGCAGGACGACTGTTTCAGGAACAGGAAGGAAGGATTGGCAAGGCGTTGGAATTTTGCTTTCTGTTTTCAGTCTGAAAAAAAATGCCCCGAAACTTTGTTCAGGTGGAAATTCTAAGACTCATATTTGTGATTAACTGGACAGGGATGATGACTAGGATTATTATTACTGTTATTAATAAGGCATTTTTACAGGTAGCAATGAAATTATTAACTCATAAACCTGATAGCACATATAGTATTAAAATAAAGGAGAGAATTGAATGCTAGCTTCCTCTGCTCATCTATGTGCTCTCCTGACCCCTGCTTCACTCTCAAGGAAGTTTATTCTCTCTGACTTTAAGATGCTTGATCAGTCAGCAGTTTTCTAGGTGAAGAACTATGGTTTGTAGACTTCTTTGAAGAACTGCACTCTTTGAAGAGTGAATGTTCATCAGAAAGTAATGTTAGCAATTTTGTGCAAAGAAGAAAAAAACATAGGAGAAAAGTATTGGTAAAAGGTCAACAAAGTATTTTGTTGGCATAGATGACTGGGAAGAGGAAGATATAACAAAGGGACAAAAAGAAGGGGACATGAGGAAGACTTTAAATACAAGCAGAAAGAAATATATAATGAAGAGAAGCTAGAAGAAGAATCCAGAAAGATCAAGGGAAGAAGACTCTCAAGGACTCCTACATCTATAAAACTTGAGTATCAGTAGTTGGAATACGTTGAAGGTTTGAGTCAAGAGAACCGAGATGAAAAGGAGTTGGCAGACTTTTTATATGTTGCTCCTTATCATGGGACCATTATGCAATATCAGTATGTGGGGATTCATGGGCTTTATTTTTAGAGATTTATGAAACAAAGACTTGAGACTGTTTTGGCGTGTGCCAACCTTGAATGTACCCTGCTTTTTCAACTGTTATGACAGTGGTGTTGGAGGTTTTGAGAAATTTTTGCTAAACATGTGGAAAAGAACACATCTAAAATGAACAGGAAATTCCCCAAAAGAGCAAATATTTAAATAATCTTGTTTTTTTCCTGTTATCACTGTTGTAGTTATGGCTGCTTGTCTCCTTCAGCTAAAAAGAAGGAAAACAGTGGCAAACTGGCAGTTTCTGTCTAACATCTGCATGCAAGTATAGAGCATATTTCCTAAAAGACGTACACATTGATCTTCTTTCCTCCTAACCATGTTTGGGCAAATAATCAAAGCTGCCTGCTCACCAGAAGCTCTGTCCATAGTTAAGGGAGCCTGATTCAGATCTTGCTTCAGTGATAAGCTATAAAGATCCTTTAGTTATAGTTCTATGAGCCAGCTGAAATGGGATTTGCTAAGCTAATGAGTTGTTGCTGTTTATGACCACACTGGTTTCTGCTTTCCTAAAGAAAAGTTTATGAGAATTTTCAGTGCAGGAAAACTCATTGAAGGTTTAAGCTTTCTTAAAAGTCGTCCCAGTTTACTTCTCATCCACAGAAATAAACTGGTGAAAAACAACAGATTTAGGGTCCCTGTACAGTTTCAGGCTTGGAATAACTATGACAAGCTGGTAACTACCCTGAATTTCCTGAAGATTATTTTCATAGAAAATAGACATAATTGTGAATGCAGTCCTGTCTCCTGTAACAGTGACAACAACATCTCTATGCAATTGTTGCATATAATAACCCATGATAATATGAACATTGTTCTACTTGCAGCCATTATACTTTGATGTTTGTTAACTGTGTATGCCATATCATACCGTGAGATAACCCATTCAATCTACCTGATGGAGCCTCCATGCCTGACAGATGCAACATAATTCTGGAGAAACTAGGGACTTTAATGCCTGGAGGTTCTGAAAATGTGTCTTGGGAAGACCTTGATTGAACTGACCCTTGCTTTAAATGAGAGATTGGACCAGATAACTTCTAGAGGTCCCGTCCTACCCAACTTTTTCCATTATTTTAATAAAAGGTTATTTGCTGAATAGAGTCAGTACTACTCTGATACCAGAAACAATCAGTGTTTTGCATGGGAAATGAATCAGGAGAATTCTGTGTGTGGAAAATATTTTACTGGTTGCATCATCTGCCTGAAATGTCTTAAGATCATACACCTCTCTACTGTGTGTGTGATCTGAACACAGGACACTGGCAGGAGCTGTCAAAGCAGCCTTCCTGCACCATCCCTGATATTACAATGGGGAATTTGGTAAATGCAATGTAGACACAGGTCCTCTCCCAAGGACCATGACACTAACATGGTTCTGTCTGACACCTTCATTACCTCAATGTCTCATTCATATGGGAATTCTCAGTGTCCAGGACTGATACTTCCGATGCTGCCCCTGTTATGTACTTCCTGCCCATGCTGCAGTCAACAGTTGTGAGATGCCTTTTTGTGAAAAAGCATCTACTCTTGCATTCCCATGGTTATTTTCCTGTTCATTTTTTGCTATAGGAACTGCTGAACTAGTCTTATTTGTGGAAATACCAGATTCCTTTTATTTTTGCCTTCAAATACACATTGCAACTGCTTGAAAGTATAAAAATATTGAGTTCATTCATGTGTCAATAAGGACTCCATGGCCCAGTCAACACGGGTTCACAAAAGACAGGTCTTGCCAAACTAACCTGATTGCCTTCTATGACAAAGTGACTCGGCTGCTGGATGAGGGAAAGGCTGTGGATGTATCTTCCTGGACTTCAGCAAAGCCTTTGACACAGTTTCTCACAGCATTCTGCTACAGAAACTGTCAGCCTCCGGCCTGGACAGGCACACACTCTCCTGGGTGGAGAACTGGTTGGTTG